>JTDE01001241.1:0-17826 GCA_014338405.1 Paragonimus skrjabini miyazakii
CGTCGATTTGTATAATGGTAATTATATTCGAATATATATACTCTACCTTCGCCTCTTTTCATGAGATAACCTCCGTCCATCTGAACGCCAATCCTTATTTGACGAAGTCGAACTCAATGAATGCAATTCCAAATATGCTTATTTGAAACTTCCAGATGGTCGACAAGAAGCGCTTTCGGCTGAAAACTTGTTCCAGAAGAAAAATATCGCACCTATGCGCTAACGTGCCAACCTCCGATGCAGACACTGAATACAGTTCGAATTTTCAGTCGTCTGCAGACTTCCCGGCGGTCAATCTCATGGCTGTAGACGCTTGGTCTACTCTTACATACAGTCTGTATGAAAATACTTGTTATTTTAACTCCATCATCGTTAATACGGAAACAACATAGTTCATCCATCGCTGAAAATAAAACTTCACAAATCGTGAAGTTTAACAAATTTCCCGTAACCCCATAATCCGATAACTTGTGTTCTTAAACAGATCGAGGGTGTGGGGTGCCTGCAGGTTTTCCATGATAATTCACTCTTTATATCATATTATTCCACGCCACTGTTCTACATGTTATAATAATGAAAGAAATAATGACTATATTCAAACACTTCAATCTTCTCGTTCTTTCAAACACATTTCTCGGCGAATACTTAACCAAGATGCTGAGAAAAACATTTTCTTCCAAGAATTCGCCACAACTTCCGAAAATCTTGGACTTTTCCATCTTGGGGATTCGAATGCCCATCACGCTCTTCAATATTCGAGCTTGGCGCTGGCCTCTGATTGGTCCGCTCAGTGGCCCAGCCCCAAGGCCACTTTAAACTTATAAATACAGCTGCTGTGCACCATTATGTCGGCTTCTATTTCAGCAACAAATGAAACTTGTTTCGGAGCTCTCTTATTTGTTACTATTTGAGGGTTCTAAGTTGCGAGAGCCTCGTTCCAATACTTGAGCTCAGGTTTTCCTGGCATATTGCGGCATGTATTGACATGTAGATAATTTAGGTCTACCTGCTGTACGATGTGCAAAATTGTTTCCCAACTATTAGTTCACATTGTACATAGAATCGGAAGTGTCTTTGTCTACCGTCTGTTTGCCAAATTCCATCGCATCTGTCTGTTTGCATGCCTGTCGACCTATGCGCGCCATTAGCTACAGGCACTTTCGGCTTGCTTGCACGCTCGACGGTCGGATTCCTAACCTCCTTAGCTGTTTTTGCGTATCGGTGTCGCTTAACACTGGTTGAGACCTATCGTAAGTGTCGTATAATATCCGTTCGGTCTCCCATGTTGGGATGCTAGTTCCTTGGTTCCTACACCCAGTTTCCCAACCTTATGTCAACGCGGATCGGAAGTCATGACGAGAAGACGGTGAATCTACAAAAAAACTATTTTTTGGTTTACTCACCGTTTACAAACGGACTTCAACGCAACGATTGAAGGCGCTGGAAAGTTGGTCGTGAAGGAATCTCCAGCACAACCGCACGGCAGCCGCCAAAGAGGACGAATGCCGACGAAAACTCCAGTCGACCTTCAAAATTCAAACGAGCGTCAGACTGGTTGGGTGGCGTTCCCAACGGCAATATCTGAAATAATGTTATGCTAGTGAATGTTGCCTACGGTAGTAAAGATGACGCGGATTCATTGTACAGCCACAAAAATAACTGCTGCAGCCAGACCACGGTCTGTAGCAAGCTTGCATTCACAAGGCAGTGTGAACAGGTGTGGCGGTACTGGTGAGGCAACTCTTACATCGCAGGGGGTTCAGGATTATTAGGACGTCGAAGGTGATCTCACCGCATCTATATTTCTTCGTATTCCTGTTTTGCGCCAGGTATTCGTTGCATATACCTTAGAAATCGTAAGCTTAGTGCACGTACTCACTGAACTATCGTTGCGTTCCGTCGATGATCGGATTAGTATCCGTAATCTTTGCATCCCTCCTTGTTTTCCTCTCTTAGGGTGCCGTTATCATGCAATAACTTCTCGCCGCGTTGAAATACGATACCCGAAATATTAAAACCATGAGACGGATACAGCTGCAAAAGCTGTTGGCGAATGCCAGTGTTTTATGCATGGTCATCAAACATACCTCTCAGACGCTTTTTCTCCAGGAAAATCAAGTTTAGCTTTGTAATCGCCGTTTACTGTGATGATGTCACAGTGTTTATTCTGCATCAGAAAGTCAGCGATAACATCGTGGAACACACCTTTGATAGCATCTACACACTTGGAGCGTACACCGACGTAATTTATGCGCAACGCTTCTCAGATTTGCATTGACACACTTTACCGATATATTGAGTCTGAAATCGCATAAGCTACTGTTCAGTGGACTCCAGCCTAGCAAACATTACCCTGTTCTGGATTTCGTTGCGATCCCCAATTCAGCTTAAATTCTAGATTCAACTCAGTCGTCACCAGAGTTTCTGGGAGAAAGGTGCTTGGATCGACAGCTACATAGGGATGAACTCGTGTGACAATGCTGGAGTTGTAGAATCTCGTCTCCCGCACGCAAAACACACCAAACTTCAGACTCCAAAGAGCACTTGTCAAAGCAGCCAATCGATCAACTTATCGCAGAATGCGGACACTGCAAGCGTCCATGTTTCCCAGTTATCTTGGTCTTAGAAAATACTGACAAAAGGAAGCAGAGAATACAGAAGAATTTGGAAGGGAAATAGGTAATCAGAAAGAGAACGATAAAGTCTGATGCTCCTCGATCGTGTATGCTGCGGAAGGAATTTGTTTCGAGAAACCCCACTCCGGGTCGCCGACACAAACGTATGACCCGTAAGGCAACAGAATATAAGGTTTTCTTGGGGAATCCCAACTTGGAACTAATGACTCGAGTCTGACCCACCTGACTGTGAGGAACTTGTTTAGCCCAAGGGCACAGTGAATAGGATATCACTGTCTGATTCTGAACACTGTTGCGCGCAGTGGATGTAATCGAATCTACAGTGGGCTTTTGGATGACATGGGATGTTTTTCGGCCGTACCATAAAATACGGCGGTAGCCTTGGCCAATCGCTAGGTGATCAGACAGTTCTTTGTCTGAGGGCACTCCTTCCAATCTTCTCCGTTCTTCGGCAGACAGCAGTGCAACAACTATAAGAATAGTTCCACTGTGTGCTCACTATCCACGCACCCTTACGTGGTCAGTAATGTGACATATTACCCTATGAGCGCATCTGTTTTTCATCTGACTGTTTCATCTTGACCATATTGACAAGTTATTACGTGGTAGTACGAAGTCCTAATTAACATAGCTCACTGGATCAATGAGGTGTATAAGCTTGACCATCTCATCAAGTGGGCAAGCCGGGTCGGGATTTTACCTCTTACCACTCGTGATAACACGCTGCTTAAGCATGTTAATTATTTAGGGATTTTCCATTGAATACATGTTGGACTTTGAAAAACAGTTTATTGGGAAGTTACCCTAGCACAAAACCGTCGTCCAGATGGCGTAGAAATTTGTTGAATAAAACAGAAATTAGAAGGGCGAGTTTTGTGAGGAAGGGCGCGGAACAAAGCAAAATATTATGAATGCTAGGATGGTGTGTTATTGACCAAAGAGACATGGTTTACTCGATCAGAACCTTCAGCAGTCTTTAGATATGCAACATTCACTGTTGTACTCTGGCCAGTTGACTGTATCCGATAGAGATACATGCCAACCACTAAAAGTGTTTTCACAGATGGGCAGCTGGAAATCATCATGTGCAAAAACTTCGAACAGTGCGGATGTGTTAGTACAAACAGTAATTGCTCAGATAGATAACGGCGGCCTCTCCTGTACCCAAAACTTAGGTTGACCACTTTTCAGCTCGTAAGAACGGTGCTTTGTTTAAACAACCAAGTGGACAACATGCTCGAAAAACTAGCAGGCTATTCGGCAACTCCCAGTAAACCAAGAGGACAAATTTAATCGGCTTCGTGGAGCTATCCTTCAGGCTACACAACTTGGTTAGTACATCCAACGACAACGTGCCTATTGCATAACGGATTTTCGGAAGAATGACGGTTGAGACGGCTTTCGGCAATATGAAAGATGATGTGAAGAGGCTATTACAATAATCAACCAACATATTTCTAAATACCGCCTGGGTACTGAAAAGTGCAGACGGACCTATCAGCTGGGGAACGCCTGCTTCTTTTTCGTTGGTGGGAGACGTGAAAAAACTGGCCTTCGAGACCGGGGACAAATTGCGTTTTGAACCACTGCTGATCACAGTAGTTTAAGGACGTAGTAAAGTCAGTAGGGCAGAGAATATGATTTACGAATCCAAATGTTTCGGACGACTGTCTGTGGACCACAGTGGTCAAACAAGCTAGTTGTAGCGTTTAACTTACGCATGGTATTTTTATTATAATCGGTTACCGTCTAATCCTGTGATGATGCATTCTTTCCGAACTTGCGAAGCGACTTCCTATGAATCGTACATATATTTACAGCTATCGATGGGTTTCTTAAGGGATGATGTAAAGACAACAACGTGCGAAGTGGTAACTTATTGTTGACCGTCTCCAACAATACACATGGTCCCAGAGTCAACACACCGAAGACCCAATAAACGGGCGTAAGCAAAAATTGCAGATCCACAGTAGGGGCCGTTAAGCCTTAGGTCGGCCTACACAGGGACATCGTACAGTAATCACGGAGGTAAAAATGAACTACAAATTCATGTGGTGTGCTTGTAACTGTAAACCCCAGGCAATTTCTCGATAATATGAAATGTGTGCAAGGTAAGTTCTCCGTTGTTTCGGAAAACATATACCGTCCAGAGCTGAACTATAGCTTATTATAATGAAATATAGTGTCTCACCGGTTCTTACTGGTATGCGGAGAAATGAAGTCAAGGCTTTCCTGTGTCAGCGTTAGTTTCGGCTCAGGGTCTCGTGGCGGCGGGGATGTGGGTGTGGCAACGTTGTATTGATAGGTAGTAAATATGACTGACCGTCTCACGTTTGCCGGCCAAAAACGCTTAGCAGCGGTTTTAAGTGGACGGGCCAAGACGACCAAGATAAAAAGAAAACAGAGGTCGCATCTCCAAATCGAATATGGTCATAGCATTGGACAAACTGACAAGACTGTGTCTGTGATGCAAGCAAGCAAGTACGTCCGATTGCACGACGTGAGCTACGTAGAAAGATTACAAAATGGACGTCCAGCATTGTCTTTCTCAGTGGCGTACTCAACCACAGGTGAAAAAACGTTTCAAGCTCCATAAGCGTAAGTCTATCTACCTCGATTTGAGGGCGTTTACACTGTCACGTATGACAACTTCCACATGAAAGTCATTTCTTGACATTCTCACATACAGCTAATGAAAGTATTCGGACAGCCTTAGCTCCTATGTTTAAACCCACGGCCACAGATGTCTAGAAAAGCTAAACAGGAAGGGCGATACAGTGGATCTGCAGTTGAATAGAAAACACAAAATCAGGTCATGGGGAGGGGCGGACATTTCAAAGGAAAGACAGTTCGATGTTTTTGGGTTTAGGGGTAAATGTTGAAGGAAAGGCAGCATACTTGACCTGTAGGTGACAGTCGAATAGCTTGGAGCCAGAGGACATGACATCAGAAGTACAGGAAAGAGATCTGAATATTACTTTCAAGAAGTGGACAAACAGTTGAAGGGAATAATTCGGGAGAAAAGACTTGGTAAGACGCCCCAAGTGTCTTAACAGCATGACTAAATGAACTATCTCCAGCGAGGCCAAACGCGTGCAATTAGGCACCTGTGACGAGCCCCACAAAACAATAGTTCTTGCATCCAATTCCGATTAAACTTCAAGATGGAGGACAATCTCCAGACAATATTGTCATTCTAGGCGGAAATGCAGTTGCAGAACTTTGTGTCTTGCAGGGCTAGTCATGAAACCATTTGCTAGAGACCATGCGTACAAATAGTCGAAAGCTCCACACAGGAGGACGTTGTTCTCGCCTTAGGATAACTCATACTACACTTTTGTCACCTGTATACGGAAGTTAGCGAGGCGACGAGAGTTCAAGAAGGTCGTTAATGACTAATACAAGCAGTAAGAGACCAAAGATAACATTATGGGGATCCCGATGCGACGATACATGTTTGGGCACATGTTATATATGGGAGAGCAGAAGCAACGGTTGGACAAATGGTACCACACCCAGGATAGTAAGATAAGACGAAATCCAACAATAAGAAATCTATAAATAACAATAAAATAAGAAAATTCGTCAAATGCTTTGATAAAATCGAAGTTCCTGGCACTAATTTAGCTGCCTTAATCGGTTAGGCGCGCTCAATCAGCCGTCGCTTTAAATGCACACTGAACGACACGGAGCAAGTCATATGGTTCACGGTGATCTCGAAGCGCACAACTTCTAAGGCCCCTCAAAATAATGAACACAACCTGTCCCCGCGGTCTTCGAATTTGCAAATGGGAGAGGCGACTGCAAACCACTAGTGCGAAGGACGCTAGTCTGCTTCTACGGAACGGATGTATGGTTCTAGAAGAGATGGCGCCGACATTGCTGCACAAGCCTTGTAGACGGATGAATGTTGTTTATCCCCGTAGATTTGTAAACATTGAGTAAGTCGGGCATAGCAATGACGGAGACTAACGTGATAAGTAAGACCGACAGTAACTGAATAATGGAGACAACCGGAATAGACAGCCCCATAGTGAGTGAGGTTTGAAAGCAACGACATACTCGCCGAAGGCGGTGCTTTTGCACAATGCGTCATATGGTGCTAGCTAGGAGAAAACAAGGAGGGAAATTATGTCCAGGGCCGCTCCGATAGAAATAAATAAATGATGTCGTAGCCATCTGAAGTTCAGATAAAGACGACCAGTGATGGTCGACGAAACTGGAAGAACGAGGCATGTCAAAACATCGAAGATTAAAATGACAACGGCATAATCCCTCCGAAAAACCGTCTTACCCATTTGGAACTGGGGGAGTTTTCAGGCGATAATGGCAGACAAAATCAAACTTCACCATTACAGGATCGCTGATGCAAAGAGAGGCCAACGATTTGACAAACAATATCACTAATGGTCCGCTGATAAAAATGGAGTCAAGAGGAGCCTTGGAACGTCAGAAGACAAGCGAGTTGGGTAATGCAAATGTTAGTGGAATTCAACGTTTGAACAAGACAAATAATTGGGACGAAAAATATTAAGAACTGCCAAGAAAAGGAGTGAAGTCTCAGGTTTAGAAGATTGGTGTGTGCTAAGATCAGGGAAATTGCGTAACCAGGGTTATCGGAAAGTTTTCACACAAAAAGTAAGGCACGATCTGAAGTAAGGAATGACAGAGTGAGATAACTTACTCCCAAAAGCGCCGGGTAATGCTATCACAAGTTCACAATGACCTTAGTGCTGCCTGCGAAAACAGCCAGATTGTTAGTACTACCTAAGTGGAGTACAGGGAACACTGAAGGTGACATAACGTAAACAGCCCCGTCCAAAATGTCTTCGGCACGCGATCGATCATGACGGATGCGTACATATTTGGGAAGATGTCCCCGAGGTTCATTTCGGGCAGATAAGATTATGTCCACTACTGTCTTTGTAGCAGAGCTGACTTGAAATAGTTTCGTGATGGATACAGATAAAAGCTATGTGCGATGAGGCTACTAATTCCGGATGTCTAGTGGCTGTTTGAGTAACGCCTAGCCTGCTCGCAACGTCTGTCGGCAAGCTGCATCCACGATAGTCGCGTCTATGGACAGCGTGCGTCTATAAACTCTTAACCCATCGGCCAACTACCAACTATGTTTACGGCAAACAGCAGGCTATTACTAAGATGTCTTCCTCTTACGCCAACGAAATGATAGGCAGACCGGCCAAGTGACGCCAAAGCTGAACGTTCTAACCAGATATCGATCACGCTGATTCAACCGAAAGACTCTCGACAGTAAAGGTCTTGTTCTGCCTGACCCTACTTCTACCATCCAAAGAATCGACCTTTAAATGCAATTCTTGGAAATTCATATTATCCGTCTTATTCAATGTACCAATGCCGGACAGTTGTCTGCATGCTGACAACCCTAACCACTCAGCTAGAAACGAATCTACGTGTGATATTAGAGCCACTATCTAAAAAGACACATTTCAATCGCCCCGGATACCCTAATTAATCTAACAGGCACAAAGCTAAGCCGGACCCCTCTAGCACGAAAAAGGTGGCGCCACAGCTTGACTCCTTCACATCTAGTTTAGACCCTGAAGGTGTTGGGTTTGCGTGCATCAAGGTGTGACGTCGCTCCCTTCACAGAGGCCGTAACTACTGTACGCGAACTCTGCAATACTTGGATATTCGGTTTGACGCAAGACAAACAAAGCATTGTTTACACTTCTTTAGAACCGCACGCCGTCTTTCTAATGACATGCTGTCAAATCACCGGCACGTTGTCAGATCAGGACCATTACCACATACCGCACACTGGTGTGATTTATTAATTATTCCGACGGCGGTTGGCCTAAGGGACATTCGTCGAGAGTCGTCGCGGAAGCGCGCGGTCTAGTTCCGACTGATGTGGCCCTGGACTGATCGGGCGGTGAGTTAGTTATACAGTTTACTAGAAACCGAAAGTCGCCTCTCTATAAACTCGAGCAAGTCGTTGGAAGAAGGCTCCCGACAGGCGTTTATGACAGAACCAGCTATCCCTGTCCACTTCTCTTGCAGTGGACGGGGAAGTCTTTCAACGATACGCAGAAGGTTGGTTTGGCAACCTAATTCGAATGGACGGTTCAGTTGGGACAGCTTAAACTGACCTCCGTTTATCTGCGTGATTAAACGTTGAAGGCCTTCAGTATCCCCATGGCGAGCCTCTGGCCGTTAAACACACCCTTGGTGACAGCCTGAATACTTTCGTTGCTTCAATACTTCGGTTGCCCCAGTAACTTCTATCTCGCTAGGCAGCAACACGCAATGTTCGATAGCTGCCTTAGCTCGAACCTTACAATAGTAAATCAAGCAGGACAACGTCCGTTCTTCGTCATTTAATCTGCCGACAACAATAAGCTCAAAATTTTCCATGGAGTCATGAACGTTTGCATTTGACCATTCAAAGGGTTCTGACTAGGTTTTTTGTAGGCCTACACTTGTAATTAATTCGCGCATATATTTCTCTAAAGAGCTCCTCTGGAATCCATGTGTATGAGGTTTACATGGAGAGCTGGCCGTGGGAATACTTGCATAAATCCTTCCAGACGGTTACTTAGTTATACTAACCACAGCTGTGCCCCCATAAACTTTAGGTCCTCCTCCTTTAGACGCAGTTCCTCTTCAGACTGTCGTCAATCAGCAAATGTTGCTCAAGTCTGGATACACACTCCGCCTTCTTCGGCCGGGGTTGCTGCCGTCCCCGTGGCTCCCCCTGGGCAGGGTCTGTGTTTAGTTCCAGGGATCCAAACATACCGCAATCCTACGGAACAGCAGACAGTTCATCATTCACAAGCATGCCCCTGGGAAGATTAAAGAAGTCCGTAGAATAAGGCGTATACTAAGTATTAAATGAGGCAGAAACGATGGTGACATTCGCAAATGTTTTGATACCGTCATCAGTTCTGGTCACCTGGGGATCACCAGCCAACTGCTGCAGGTTTGTGACAGGGCTACCCCTCGGGGTGTAGTAGGCATGTACAACGTTACAGCTGCTCTCAGGAAAGCTTCAGACGATTGGCAACCAGCAGAACGTCTCCGTACATCACGTGTGTCAAGTTCGATCCGCTCGGCATTGTAAGTGGGAACGGATAACCTTCAACCAATTGGCAGATATATTTGATCTCCACGGAAACGGATATATCGAGCACTGTTAATCCCGAATGTTTAGCGGTTAATCATACAATACTCAATCTATTCGCAACCCCTATCTATAGGCCGGATCTAGAATAGTCGCGTCTGTAAGCAGCAAGCTTCTATGAATCATCAACCCGCAGAGCAACCAAATCGGATCCAAGAGGAGAATGTTCAGCGATTCAGCGATTAATACACGGGTTCGAGGCAGAGGCCCAAGGTTCCCGGATCCAGTTGGTTTTTCTTGGTCAGCATCAAGCGGGCGTCTGTTGATCTGAAAGGCAGTCATTGAAAACAGGGTGTAGCACCGCCCTTGTGGATTACAGTAAGTAAAAGAAACAATAGTAGATGTAGCTTGCTTGGTTACAAGATCAAGTTGGACAGCTTTAATCAGCCGACGTCAACAAGAGATGTACGGAAAACTGTAGCGGATAGACATCCGGCAGGGCTGAAATATTCACAGGAATATTTTCCTAATGCTAAGATTTTGTTTCGTTCATTCCATATAGAACAGAAAATGGTTGACAGATGTATGCAGTTGAAGGAAATATCTTTGGAGGAAGAGAACTTTATGGTGGAGGAAATGAGCAGCCTTTTGTATTACAGGTCTGAAGAGGAGTTTACTGGGCTAGTTAACGACATTAGCAATTGGGGCAAAAAAATTGATGAGCATGTGCAAACTCGCCTGCTGCCTGCGTGAGGGATATACTGAATCGGAATGAGTACTTTGAGGTGAAATTCGGGCAGATGATTACGATTCCTTCAGTAAAGGAATTTGAATAGATAACTCTGTATGTGCTCAGTATAGCTAGGGGAAATTGGAAGAAGACTGTTTGTGCGTCAAACCTACAACCGGGGAAAGTAACCTTTGTTTATAAGCAATCAGGTAACGTCGAGGGTCATGGGTCCTGTTCGTGTTCGTTCTCTAACAACCGGGAACTACCGTGCAGACGCGTTGTGTGGTGCTGTAATAATCACTTGACCAAGGCAAGCGACTTATTGCACACCAGTAGGAGGCTACTACCGGACTATTCCTGGGGCTTTACAGTGGATGCTGCACGTTCAGGATGTTTTATTGATAAGAAGGTGAAAAGTAAGGGAAGCAAATTGATGGAGACTAGAAACCTTACTTCGAATATTTGTGAGGTGGCATGCTCAGTTAGAGGTATGAATGTTCACTTAGGGCACTGAAACAATTTTTGGAGATAGCTACGTCAGGCGAAAAAGTGTACTTGGGGTCGTCACCTAGCTTTGACCCCGCGGTCCCTAGCTACACATCCAATCAACCCGAGGTATGCTGGACATCGACGTCGAGTTATCAATCAAAACGCAGAAAGGAATACAGGCAGAAGACTTATCGAACAGTGGGCTTTGGAAAGCAGCCAGGAATGATGGATGTTTCGGAGTTCGCAAGCGACGTCAGATTACATCATATTCGCAGCAAATCATCGTCCAAGTATGTCGCAAAAAATAGTAAGCGTAGGGTCCATCAAAAACACTTTCCCGGCCGTAACCGACCAGTATTGTTTGAAATGTATCCAAAAGGATTTGGGAGGTGAGGACTTCACAAACAGGATTCAGTGTAACAATTGTTGCCGTTAATGGCATCTAGATTGTGCGGGAGTTCCCAATGTCATAAACGCTTTCGAATGTCGGTTTTGTTACAGTTTCGCGTCTTCAGCCTAACAGTCAGCAATACTTGCTCTCAGTTAAGCGCTCACCATGTCATCCGTACTCTCATCGCTTGCTTGCATCAACCCGTCTATGTAATGCCTTTCACCCTACCTCATGTGCGGATTTCGTTTTCCTTAGCCCATTCCGTTTGACCGCGCCCATCAGCTCCATGTGTTACGCTGCATGGTGGGTAGGGCTTTTGCAGATTCCATCCACTCCTCAAAGCGGTGCAGCGGCGTTAACCATCTCCCGGATGGGCCATCGGGGTTCTGCTGTAAAGCTGAATGACACTCGTATGTTCCAAAATTACAAAATATGCGATCATCATCATAGCCTATTTCCGCCTTTTACCATGAAACAGATCTGGGTGCACCTGGTGAAATAGAAGCGAGTACACGAACGCGAGATGCAAGACCACTGTGCAATGATACTGTGGTTGTGGAAGTACCCTAAAATCCAAACTAGACACGTCCGATCGAGCACACTTTCCAGTGTATGTGCACTTATAGCCATAAACCTGTAAGCCAGCAAGAAACTTCACCAATAAAAAACGACCGGTACTTTGGTGATGCCGTAATGTTAAGGAAGACACGTGATGTAGTGAATCAACTGCTGTAAGTTCACAGTGTCGCATAGGACGGAGGGTTCATATACCATTCATTATCACTGTCTTACTGTAACTATACGTTAAGGGTCATTCTTCACTTTATCTACAGGACATCGAACAATCGGGACACCTATGACACTTTCGTGTAACCCTGTAGTGATCACCAATTATACGGTTTTTCTAGCGATTCACCTATTAGTCCATTCTTCAAGCAGTCTCAAACTGCTGGTGGACCAGGGTAAAAAACCAACTCACTTTTCAACTGCAAGCCAACTATGCCGGTAACAGGGGGTTGATATCCAGACAGTTTCAACGCATTGTTTAGTCAGTATGCAATACAGCGTCACCCCTAGAGATCCATACGAGCGACATAAACCAGTACATGCAGCGGTGCAAACAAAAGCGTAGGACTAGCCACATTCAACATGTCGCAATTTATTATCGACAATTGTGCTCGGAGGTGGCTTCCATCAACATGTCGACCGTGTGACGCGTGCTCTTCAAACAGAACAGATCATTTGCTTGAAGCAAACGTTTACCGCTGGAGCCTACCGAGCCCGCAGCGAATAATCCTCAAGTTCCATCTGCGACAGTCACTTTATCCTTCGAACTTACACATAAACGTCACAGCAGTCAAATCACCGAACAAAAAGCTAAAACAGCAGAGAGATAATAGAAAGCGTCCCAGGTTACGACGATCGAACCACTGCCAACCGAAGGCGAAACAGTACAGGTAGTATCATCCTGCGCCCTGTAATGTTCCACTGCTTGAACAAATGGTCTTCGGGCAAAATTTCCTTTCCTCGTAACCCACCTTCAGAATATGCATAACTAACTTGAAGACTCTGCCAATATGTCAGTAACCACTTCACACACACGATGGAATATCAATCAACGCTGTATCCGTGTATCATTTACTAACAGTTCCGCATAACACACTTGCAAGCAGACTGATACTGATCGAGCAGAACTTCTAAATCCAACATTTAAACATCCTATACTACTTATCCATTGAAACCAGGACTCACCAAATGCACCAGTTCATTCCAGTTGATTAAATACTACAACCATACGCGAGCAGACATATCACCTCATGAATCTGCTTCACTCGCACTCACTAGCGGTAGATCACACTTTACAGTCACCATCCAGCTTGCACGCACCGTCCACTTACACAGCCAACAAAATTGACACATTTCCTATTCACCCATGCCATTTACTTAGAAGTAAACGTGTTCACCACTAAAGAAGCCGTCACTACAAAATATCAATCTCTAACTCCATTTTAAATGACCGCCAACAAATTTTTGACAAACCACGTTCAGTTCTACAGCCGATGACAATCAACCGAGACTTTCCTGCAATAACTGATACGGCCGTTCAAATTGCGCGCGCTATAAATCATTACCCCTACGAAGGTTAATGCTGATGTATTTCTAAATCTTGATATCGTTTACATGTGGACACTTGTTTTTACAAGGATCTTTTCCAAGGCAGGGTCCAGCAAAATAGCCCGGGAACACACTTCTGTTCTGTATAAACGTCGAGGAGAGTGTCAGATAAGTTCGAGCTCTTTTTAGAATATGAACGGTCGCAGCAGTCACACTGCATGCCACCAATAACTCTATGACAACAAAAACCGGTTTACTATACCGGTGCTATCGCTTTCCCGGCGTTGTTTAAAAAAATATGGCTTAACTTTAGTGCGTACGTGCACTAAATCAACGTTTCCTCAGGTATACGCAATAATACCAGACGCGAAATAAAAATACAGGTAATTGTGGAGACCACAAATATATTATACGATAATTACAAATGGTCTCGATCAGCGCTAAACGACACCGATACGCGAAGTAGCTAGAGAGACTGAGGATCCGACCGCCGAGCGCGCGAGCAAGCCGGAAGAATGTGCATGGCGTCTTTGACGCGCATAGACCGACAAGCCTATAAACAAACAAGCGCGATCGCATGCGTCAAGCAGACGGCAAAGATCCTTAAGGTCCTATGTACAATGTGAGTTAAGATTTTAGGAAGGATTTTACACATCGTACAGCAGACAGACCGAGGGTATCTCCAGGCCACTACAGGAACATCCTAGATTTCTGTACAATCAGGAGTTTCATGATACGGCAAACTTCACAGAATTCTACTCCCAGGAAGGTAAGTTGGCTTCAACGGCTTTTGGAAATCGTGTTCGTCTGTCCAACGATCACTTCGAGGTTCCATTACCGTAGAAGTTTGTGGATGTTCATATAGCTTTCAATCGCATATTGTCTCCAAAACGTCTTAACTTTGACAGAACCGCTTGTTACGTGATGAAGAACCACATTTAATGTTTACTGCCTTAATACTGTCTCACCTTAGCAAAGAATACATCAAACTGGCAGCTGTTAAAGTTCAGTCAGATAGGCTTGTCAAGAGATTATGCATGTCACACCACCTTGTGTTTAACCCCAGGAAATTCTCGAAAAGTCGTGGGCATTGAGAAGTTCTGCCTAGGAAAATTGCAGAGCCCCACTCTTCTTCAACAGCAGTCAGCCGGGTAAATTAAGTATTTCGGGGACGCGCAGTCCATTATCGATGATGTCACCTGTAGGCCAGGTTCCCGTAAATGCTAACATATGCGATTGAGTATCACGAAACAACTGTTTGGCCTTCGGCAGCCTGTTTGATAAATTCGGGCAGTTCGTATACCTGCACTTAAGGACCACTTCCTCGTTTGATTTTGCGAGAAGAAAGAGTAAAATATGCAAGGAAGAGATAAAGATTTCAGACCCAAGATTGAGAGGGGGTCAGGGACGAAGTTGGGAGTGGACTCGGTTTGATTCTGCTGAGTTGATCTGAACCACCTCCATTGCGCTTGAGGGTGCGATAGCACCAGTGACCGTTTGCTAAAATCCCGACCGGCCCCAAAAGCTCCATGGGCACGCATGCACGTTGATTTTGGAAGACCTTTGGATGGACAATATTTTTTGATCGTCATGGATGGCTACAGCACGTGGCCCAAAGTTATCATTCTTCCCAACGCAACAGCGGATACAAGAATTCAGTAGTCCTTTCAATTATCCAGTCTATCTGGGTGCCCAGGAATCCTGACGACGGATGACGGTACGTAGTTCATGTCACAACTTTTTCGTGGACTTTATCGCAGCAATGGAATCAATCACATCAGATAGTTTCGTCCCCCACTCAAGTGGCCAAGTGGAACGAGTTCTGACACCTTCAAACGTGGACTACAGATAGCCAGAGGAAAGAGGATTACCCGCAATATTCTGGAAGCTTTCCTGCCAAATTACCCAGTAACTCCAAAACATCAGTCACCAGATGGGGCATCCACTGTGGAAGCGATGTTTGATCGAAAGCTCCGATGTGATGTTATTCGATCTAGTCCAAATTCGACGTCCGTCAGTATTCCTGAAAATAAAGAAATAATTTTGAAAGTCACAAGGCGTAAAATCATGGGCATTTCAGCTCAAGGAAGATGTGCTAGCCCTTGGCTACCGTGACAGTCAGGTGAAACGGATCTGCGGACAGGTTTTTATACGGTAGAGAAGTGCTATCTTTGAAGCAAAAGTTGGTATGCAGGTCTGGGTGCGCTATGCGAGGCAAATCGAGTCAATTAGCTGTTCACCCGGGAAGTGCCAGGGGTAGAGCTTATCTTGGAACATTTTTGTGGCCACCTTTGGCCTCCAGGAGAGCTTTTGATTTCCACCGCCGAGAAAGCCTGCCGGAACCTAATCACGCTTACCACTGCCAAGACATTGGACGATTCAAACGAGAACAACGACTCACCCCTTTAAGTTAATCTTAAACTTTGGAGGTATCTGAGGTGCTTTCAAAAGTAGGATGTCATGGTTTAGAAAACCCCAACCGTAGATACCAAATCTGAATTCAAATTTGGGGTGAAGTAAATGCGACATCATCGCGTAATAATTTGCACAAAGAGAATAAATTAGTTTTTCATGGTTTCTTGGCTTTTTGTTTGTAAATGACTTTGATTTTTGAAAGTTGGAGGTCTCGAGCATCTTTCCTGGCATTTCGATTTACCCTTGTGAAAGGTTGGTTCATCGGCCAGCTTTCTTTTATCCTTATGACAGTCGCCGAATAGCTTAAAGTAAATGTTCCGACCCAGGCTGAGCAGGAGCACTATGACCACGGAACGGGTTCACAAGTGTAGTGTTAGTTCAAAACAATTCAACCGTGTACCACTCACTTTTCGCAAAGGCGACTGATGTGGATTGCACATAAAAATGAAGTAAACGTAAAATTATGTAAAATATCCCAGAAATATCGTCGGATCTTATTATCATTGTCGAACTATCTGTATGTGTGGGCGTGTGGTAAACGCATCCCTTGCCTTCGTTTTTTAATTGACTGTCAGCTCTCCTTCTTGCATTCTGAAAGGTTCAAGATAATATTTTTGGGTCTCTGATGCAAATGCTGACTCTCTTATATTTCAAACGTTAGACACGGAGACAGAACACACCCAGCAAACAAAACGGAGTTGGCCCGGAGTCGGACCGTGTCTGGCCACCAGTCGGACCGGAACCATCCTGCAACAGTTACCGGAGACGGTCCGACTCCGGTTTGGCCAGAGGGGCAGTCGGCCGGCAAAAAAATGGGCGAGCGCTCCGTTTACTGAATTTTACGATGCTATTAGCCCAGCCGTTCCCTTAGTGTTCCCTGACCCCCTAATATACCCAACCACGATGAGAGCTACCGTCTACTTTCATAAACCGAGCAATGAATTCGTAAATCTTGAAATTATTGAAAAAACCAGTTATCAACCAATTTTTTAATGAAAATAAAGACTGCAGGCAGTTAACAGAAGGTCCCACGTATCAAAATGAACGTCATGTTTTTCGTCAATATCTTCAAGTGGTTAATATTCATTACATGCCTTGAGACCTGCAAAAGAAACAAGTTTTTAGCACAAATTAAAAGTGGAATATCTCAGCTAATAAGCAAGATACAACAATAATGTATTCGAAGAATCTGATAGAGAACTTACAGTTGTTTCAGAAAATGAAGAATTCATTCATGAATGCTTCCGGAATGACGTAGGAAATTCCATTGAACTTGTGCAAATTTCACTTCCTGCCATAAAACACAAGTTTTTAGCGAATTACGTGTAATTCGTGTAATTAATTCGCCGTGAATAAGGCCGGAAAAAGGAACTTGATATAATGAAATTAATTTAACGCATTTACAAAGTTTTCAACGAAACTGTGAATGAACACAGAACGCAAGCGATGCAACACAACCGAACTCACCTCGCTCGAAACAAGTGAAACTGTTAATGCGCTTTCAATGGAGGCACGGATTAAAACAGAGGTGCACAAAATTGTGGTAATCGTGAATGCACTGGGTTTAAAATTTATGAGTATGATAATATTATCATACACATATGTGTTTTAGAAATTTTTAACAGCCCGTTTGAATACCACAATGAGCGTAGTTAATACCAGTTATTATTCTTATATGATTCGCCTACTGTGTGGCCAACTGTTGGCCAGATGTTGGCCAACATCTCGGAGTTGGCCATGTGTTTGCCGGGTACAATGTCCAACGTCCCAAATCGAAACACAATGAGACCTGTCTCACAAAAGACTCAGGATAAAAGTCAACGAGGAGTGTGTACTTACACAACACAGGTACCAAGAGATATTCATTTAACATCGTGTCCTTGTTCATGTATACAGGAAGTCCGGAAGTCCGGAAGAAACACCAGTCATAAGTGGTCTCACCTTTATT
>JTDE01001241.1:48702-59912 GCA_014338405.1 Paragonimus skrjabini miyazakii
GAGCGAAACTCCAGTCTAGTACTTGTTTTCGAAAGGGGCCGACTGGAAAGTCTATGGGAATGCGACAGCTGCGATCAATTGTGGGTGATGTTCAAACTGGAATATTTATTGTACTTCTCGCTGGTCCGCATTCTACGCACGCGCTTGCGTTTATGAATCACAATTCCGGTCCACAACACCCCTGGTTTCCGCTCGCAGATCGTGTGCACTTCTGCCTGGTCTGTGTGTGTGATCGACGCCTTCTATCGGGGGTTTTCCGCCTGCCAATCTTCGTCCGTTGGTCCGATTTCGATGAGCAATGGCTCGTCCGGTCGCTCGGGCTGTCCGCCAACTATCCACTGCGGGCTTTGACCATACTTTACGGCCGTGTCGAGATATTCCTCCGAGTGTTGGAATAATCGCGTCCCGATCTTGTCGTCCATCCTATTTTGCTTGTCATGTCTCACCCGTTGGTCCGATCCAGTCAAGCTACCACTCATCCGGTCACCCGTGTTGTCCCCGATCCATTCGCTATGGGCGTTTGAACGTAACTCCCTCGCATTGAGGTTTTTCACCGAGTGTTGGAATACTCGCACCCCTGGTTTGATAATCCACCACATAATAACAGACAAAGTCAGTGTCTGTCATTTTTTTGAAGTTAAAATATGTTAATTCATTGAGGCACACATTTTGGCGCAGAAGGTAAAGTCCAGAATTATAGATCACTGTCAAAAAATGCACATATAAGGTGAATTGGTTGTGTAACTTCTACTATTAAGCATTTCACTTCATGAATTGCAATATTAAAAGCAAAACCAACTAATAGAAGACAAATAAGTTATACTGGAACGCTCAGTTTTACTAAAATGGTCCTGATCAGACATGAGAAATGTACAACCACTGCTGTCAACTTATTGCTTATGGGCACCCTTCTATCAGTACTTTTCATGTAGATGATGGTTGCTAGATTCTGGTGATTTCCCTATCTGTCTAGTTTCACATGGGACAAAACAAGCAATAGATACTGCGGAACGATTCTCACACAGACATGTCAACAAAAACTACACAGTATTGTTCACCGGGTTTTAACTGCCTACAATATCCCGTAAGTTCATGATTCCTTAACCGCTTCAGCATAACTGTTACCTGCAGTTTCATGGAGATTGCAATTCAAACAGTGTGACAGACTTTCAATTTGTATGGTCTCTATCGATAGACATACCGAGCAAGACCAAATCTTATCAAACCTGGTGAAGTGATAATTGGGTGAACGTGTTGTAGCCAACACAACAAATAACCATTACATACCAAGATATAAACCACAGTGACAACCAAACCATTAAAATCTTACTCTGTTCACCCTGAGTAAGTGCATATTTAGCTAATGTAAACACATGTAAATGTGCAACGAACAGAGGGCGACGGTGGTGTGTTTTTCTTAACTGGTCCTCGCACGCCAAACAGTACTGATTACCTGTGTCACTTTTTGTACAGCCGTGAACACGGTTACGCAAATATTTTCTGGATGTGCGTATTAATGAAATGCAAAGAAGTACCGAATTGTGTGTTTTTAAATCTAGCCTGCTCAAGCCATAAGAAGACGTGACAGGATCTGGATGGTCTATTTGGGCTAGATCAATACAGCGCCATCGTTGCGACTGGTTGTGCGATATCCAGAGCAGAATGTTATGAAAATTTGGCGAAACTGTACATCGAAACTAATAGATGAATCATCATATGATGCATACAACCTTACAATCTTGTTCCAAAATAAAGTCTTCGATCTGCCAAAACATGTTATTCCCATACAGTAGCATGATATATTTATGTACACCTAGATTGAGGAACGTAACTAAAAACGGATCCAGTTTGATCCTTTTTCCGAATTAATGTCTTTTTGATTTGAGTGACTGCTATTTGACTAGCCCGTCCAATCAAGGTCTAATACTCACCCAGGTGAACTTGTTCTGACACGAATCAACCATAAGCTGTTTATTGAAAATAGAATCTAATGTTATTAGTACAAAGTAAAACTTAATGTTTCAAGTAATCCACAGACTGTTGGAAAATAAAATAGAATTCATCGCCAATTCTACTCCTTAGATATGCAGACATTTTTTAAAAATTAACAACAGATGGTGGGTTTCATTAACAATTTTATTCCGTGCCATAAAACAGTTTACTCATATTGATGGATTATTAGAAGCATTTACTTTTGTTGTGTACCCAAAACATAAGAATCTACTTTCAAAACAAATCGGCTGTGTTCAGTGGGCTCACCACTTGGGCTCATTCTGGTTGACATATTCATGACTTGAATAGTCCCACGAGTTCATTAGAAGTAAAAGGGTGTTTTGGCGAACAGTCTATCTTCAGTTATTCATCATCGGGCCAATTACATATTATATTATATCACCATGGTTGTCAAGCGATCAAAATCAAAGGCAATCAGTCACATGATTACGTCATGAGATTGTGAATTGGAGGGCAATTAGGTGACAAAATTGACCACTGAGGGTGTCGAGTCAGTCACAGGAGGCCATGGTGGTCTACTTGCTGAGGCGAACACAGCACACTCTAATCTCAACCTTACACTTGAGGCCGAGAAAGATGGAGGAATATCGTTCTAAGATGTTGCACTGAGTCATCGTGCAGACGGTTCAGTTCAGAGGGGTATTCACAGAAAGGGGACCTGGAACGACCAGTATACTCACTTTTAAAGTTATGTACCCCTCAAACAGAAGAGAAACCTCGTTAGTAGTTTAACACACAGGGCTATGAGGATATGTACTGATGATATGATTAAGGCATAAATGGTGTTTTTACGACGGATATTCACAGAGAACGCCTATCATGTAAACTTCGTGGATAGACATATGGTACTGACAGAACCGAGGGTTAAGCTCCCATCTGCAGAAAAGAAGTTGGTTTACATGACGTTAGACTACAAAGGCGAGGCAGTGACTGAACTAGTGACTCGTAGAATAAATGACGAAGTTAAAAAAACCGACAGTGTTGCACAACTACGGATCTCGTTCAGATTCAGCCCGGTTGTCCACGTACAACTCAAAGATACGTTGCCTAAATATGTGACCTCATTGTGCGTTTACACTTTCACATGCTATTGTAGCGCAGGTTACCTCGGTCGCACAACCAGGCGCCTTTTTCAGAGGATACGTGAACACCACCCCGCGTGGCTGACTAAAGGCGAAGTGAAGTCCATTTCGAGTACAATTATGGCGAACCTTGTTGACTCAGGGTACCAAGTCTCACCGGAAGTAGCTTTCAAGCCCATCTACCGCTTGTCCAGTCGTCAATCCAGAGGAGTCAAATTTCGTATTCTGGCCACCGCGGAATTGATCGGAATTCGGTTGCGCAATCCACAGTTGTGCGCTCAGAAGAAATTTGTACAGGCCCTGCAGTTACCATGACCTCCCGTTACAGACTCGACACCCTGGGTAGTCAATTTTGTCACCTAATTGCCCTCTAATTCACAATCTCGTGACTTAATTATGTGACTAATTGCCTTTGATGTTGATCGCTTGACAAACATGATGATATAAAATGTTATGTAATTGGCCCGATGTTAAATAACCGAAAACAGACTGTTCGCCAAAACACGTTTTTACTTCTAATATTCATGACTATGAACCAGTTACTCTACCGATCAATCAAATCGGTGTTATCCAGTGTTTATTAGTTCACTCATAACTTGCAAACAAGGACTAAAATTCATAGAGTAAGTGTGATAAATTATTCATACGTGATACGTGGCCTTCTATTCTGTGTCCAATTCTGTTTTTTCTAAGTAGCCAGAAGAAACGAATGTTCATGTTTTACGAATCTCTCAGGATACTCGAAGTAGCATGATATCGTGTAATCAATTTTCACCCTAGTTTGAATCTACATTTCCAGTTAGGTCAATGATTCGTTCACCTGATGCAGTTAAACATTTTCACTAAGTATGTGTAAATTAACAATAAAAACTCAGTATCTCATCTGTGTAATGCTTGAATGTCTTTTTCATTCTCAATGATAGTGTGCTGTTTATCAGAAACTAACGAAGTGGTGCTCACGTAGTCATCCATACAACTGATTCTTTACTGCATCTCACAGAATTTGTTTGAATGTGTGACGTGTACTTTCTACTGGAAAAAATGAAGATGCCGGTTCTTTCTCATAAACAACCCACCAAACACTAGCCTCATTAAAACATTACAGACGGTGGCCGGAGTTCTAGTCCAGGCCATGACAAGGATATACATTGCCGACGAGCTCTATTGAGAGCGAAACTTGAGTGTAATGCTTCTGCTCGAAAGGAGCCGACTGGACAGTCTCTGGGAATGTCACAGCTGCGATCAACTGTGAGTGATGTTCAACTTGAAAAGAAGGTTTTGTTCCAGTTTGGGTCAAACCTAGTTATACGTCAGTATGACTGTTGGGTGCAAACTCGACACTAGTGCCCGTAGGTCATTCAAACGAGCCCATGAGTTGACCGAACCACTGGATGAACAGTTATCAATTAATCCCCCATATATACCTGTGTTTTGACCTTGAAAATCAATAAAGTGAATTTCCTGAGCTTTTGAAGCTTTCGCTATCCGTGTAACGGAGATAACGACCGCTTCGGTCACAAAATGCTATGAAATTTAGTTTAAACCGAATTCTAGGGTATGCTTTAGAGTGAGTTTGAACTATGTATAAGGTTACTATTACAACACCTGACAAAAGCGAAAGAATGCGTAATCTTTGGGAGTGAAATAGGTGACATGTCAGCGCCAGTGGTAGTTTGGGCTGAGGTGTTAACAATGGGCAGGCCTATGGCGCAGTTGTACTGTCATGCTTATTTCACTACGTACTGATCACGTGGCTCAGCGTTCGGGTTCCCGGACATAAGAGAAGTTAAGATACCACGGGCAAAACGTTCAACCAACAACGATATAATACTTATGAGTATAAGAAGCATCCCACTGTCCCCTACAGTCCCTCAGAAGGCAATGCTTGATTAGACCGTGTGACTCTCAAAGTGAAGTACTATAATGTGCGATCGGGTAGTTTATATTTAACCAATCGGGGTAGTTCGCAGCATTCTGATGAAGGGCTCTCATGCTGACTAGAAAAAATCAACCAGTGGGTAAATACACACGGATTCCACTGTTCAAAGTGTCTACATGACTCGACCTTTACAGGGCAGTTCCTGCCCGGAACAGATACAGCTCAGCCGTGACTGATTATCGGTAAGTAACGCAGCCGCCACTTGAATGGTTCAAGTACTATGGCGTAACTGGTGTAAGAATAGTTTGGCTTCACTGACACCAATACTAAGGTTGTGATCAGGAATGTGTGCATTGAATTATGCGCTAAGTTCATACTCAGCTTCCCATGGCTGAATGTTCTATCGGTGATTATGTGTTTTTCGTTCGATTCTTCAAATGCTTTTAGGGGTACGCAGAATTTCGGCCCTATGTATGACCTCTGTGACAATGTAATTCACATGCACCCGTAAGAGAATCGGTTGAGTTCTTAACCCCAGTCGTGCGAACCAGCAGTAAAAACACCACCACGTACCGTTAACATGTGAATCGCACAAGTAATCATACCGACTATGCGTTGCGCGGACGCATAGGACAGCATACGTATGGACGTCTACTGATCGTCAGCATTGATCAAACAAAACAAGACTTGACCAGCCGATTGAGACGGTAGAAAAACCTAACTACCACAAAAGTTTTCGATGGGATACGTTAACTGTTTTCGGAGTACGATTTGAGTACTATGACCTGAGCTCGTTAGTAGACTGTTCCGTTCCTAATTCTGTTTTTTTCGTCGCGGAATGCCTGTTGCATCGAGGGAAATGTGATGAACTTCAATCTGATATACCAGTGATCAAAAAGTGAAGCAATATCACTTCTGCTCCGGGAATTTCACTGCAGTGCACATTTCTACCTTCCTTTGATCTCCATGACAGCCTGAAGAAACAGTACGTAACTGTAAACCCTTCCGATTGCAAACCCACAGTGAGCAACACCCTTTCAACTTCAAGAAGGATAGATGTAACCTCAGGAAAACTAGCTATAAATGCAAGTAAAGACTCATATGCCAACATCCTGATGGGGCCAGTTGTAGGGTTAGGTAGCGTGACAAGTATGACAACCAAAGTACACAAAATATCAATGCGCTCTGTCACTCGTGAATGATTTGACCGTTGGATAAGACCGTTTTCTGATCGTCCAACTGATGTACATTTAGACACGAAGGGATGAAAAACTAAAAGCCGGAACCGCATCAACCATACAATTTTGACACACAACATGCTGAACAGCACTGACCAAGCACGTAGACGACTATTAGACCAGCTCTGAAATAATCGCGATGAGGATGCCCTCATCGATGGACAAATAAGTGGAAAGCATAAGCAGGTGTGGTTATTTCGAATTAATTTCAACGGGCTATGTTTGCAGTCACAATCTGTTTGAATCAGGAACTGTATTATATATCTGTTTTGTGAAGTGATTTCACGACGGCATATGCGTTTGTGCGTCTGTGAATTCAATGAACTTAAGCTAACCAGGTTATCTCTCAGGAAACACGACAGCTCACACATACTAGAGCTTAAGTTGGGCAGTATACGTAAGCCTAATGATCCCATATGAGACAGTGGAACGGGCGGGTAATCGAGTCCAAATGTGAAATTTCCAAGCTCCTGGCGTGGCTTCGTAGCTCAGCTGGTAGAGCGCTTCTCGCGTTGATGCATGGTGTTTCTGTCGCTGGTTCGAATCCAGCCGAAGCCCTGACTTTTTCGAACTGGGTCTCATCTGATTGACCTTCATGGCTCGGGTGTGTGTGACACGTCTGAATATTTGAATTTTTTCTGTTCGCATCGCGGGTAGACCAATGGACAAGCTTGCCAATCGAGTCGGGTGACGGAACGGACACAGTGCACCGCTGAAAAACCACTGCCAAGCTAGCTTGGCAGAGTGAAATATGTGCCCTACACTACCTGGGTGGTGGAACTCATCCTGCTCATTATTTTGTCCAGTAGTGAGTCATTCTGACGTCAGTATTGAACCGGAAATGGTTTGGCGACAAAGAATAGAGAAGATCCACCACATGACGATCTATACACAGGATGAACGACAGTGAATCTGAAACGTTAGTAACTAAGACCAATATGTGAAAGTTATTCTAATGGATTTGTACTTTACGACGTGGCGACGTAACCGAATCAATCAATCAAATTCGACCTAGGTTATACACGTCCATCCTTGAATATCACGACACTCAAACACATGTATATTTCGTACATTCTTAGACAATATAGTGGGCAGGATGATTTCCAGCAGTCAGGCAGCGTAAGGCACATATTCCACTGTACACACTGTCATTCCAAACAAATAGTCATGGCCAGTATGCACCGACCAGATTGCTCAGACCCGCTAGAAAAAAAGAGGTATGGCTCTAGTAAACGACTTATCGCACCTTTATGTACATGTAAATGATTCTTGCCGTTGACTGGGTTGGAGCGTTATTAAAGGAGTATACTAATAGGTGGTCAATTTATAAATAATCCAACATCATCATCGAGCCGATAACGAAAGAAGACATATCGCGAGATGCTAACAGTTCATCTAATATTTTCAGTCGCGAACGTAAAAACATCAGATGATTTAAAATATGCGGGTAGCCCTGTTGTTTTTAAGCATTCATTCGAGAAACGAGAATCCGACGTAATTTACGCACACTCACAGGCCATGCATTTTTCAAAATTCAGGAATAGCTTCTAATACGTAGGCAATATAAATCGATTTGTGGTTGCTGTAAATACAGAGTTGTTCGTTCATCAGAAAGATGGTAGTTTATGATTGTGGCCAACAAAACTAGCGCCATAGTCTTCGGTGTTGTCGTACATGGCAGAAATGACTAATTGTCCCAGGGCCTTCTTTCTCCATTTCTGTTAACTCACCACGTTTTGAGAATCTCCGTTTACTATGGTCTTGTGGTGCACCTGTGGTTGCCTTCTAACCTCTACTTTCACCATGATCTAGACGTTCACAATCGGATTCGATATTGGTGAATAAGGTTTGATGGATTAATGGGAAAAAGGTCACATGATCCGTGGTCAGATTTGCCCGTTCTGGTTAGGCAATGCCGCTGACATCCTCCGAATAACTCGTACCAATTCTTCGGTTAAAGTATTCAGTGCGAAGTGCGCTAATTAAGATTGGCTATGTCTTTGGATTAGTTGGGCTAATCGCGTTCTTGCTGTCACATCTAGGATTATAACGTGGAAATTCCAATGCACCAAAGTGAACTGCTGTAGCATGTAATGGAAAATCTTATGCCTAGACAGGAAACAGATATGTAAAATGGTATAGCCACGCTGTTCTCCACTACTGTCCAGTCAGAGAACAATCAAATCACTATGACATCTCTACCACTTAACTTAAGAATTGTTACGTGCGATTGTAATTTTTTGCGACTGAATAGAGTTTACGAAATAAGTTGGTACTGTGATTAGTGTCCTTCTAGTTGACCATTGAAATGAAATCTTTTATTTTGACCAACTGTGATACACATTCCTTAGAAGTCATTCACTTACCTGTTGGACGTGAGTATCCACTAAGGGAATGTATCGTTCGTCGGTTACCTATACGATTTCTATAATTAACTCTTTCGACTTTACGTGCTCGGTTATTAGTCATTGTTGACTTGGCGATAAAGCCTACTGATGTGACTTATGGACACTAGATTTCTACTACTTAACCTCACTGCTGGGGTTATTAGCGATTCAATACTGAGGCAGTCGTGATTCGATACAATTCCGTCGTATCATATTTCAAATTTTAGATGAATGTGAATAGCATTTCACAGCTTGAACAGCAACAGTGTTAGAACACGCTGTTTGTTGTGATACTGTTACAATCTCAGTCTGTCGACGTTTCTAATCTCCTATAGTATAATAAAACTGTGTACTTACTATGTGTTTTTCAGTTCTTCCTTCATAATGGAAACACTTGTTCACAGCACTTCAATATGGCACACCAGAGTATGCAGTCATTGAACCGTTTGATAGCGCTAGGATTAACATCACACGACGGATGAAGTTACACCACTAAGGCAACAAAAGTAATCAGTTCAGGTAGTTTTTCTCTAAAGGGACTTGTGTAAATTCATTTTGGTCTGTGATTAGTATAATTGGACCAAGAACAATTAAAAAGGAGTATTATCAATAAAACGACTGTAAATTAGATGGACTACTCTTCAACATCGTATACGCAGTAAAGGAATGTCATGCAGTATGATTCTTCATTTTACAACAGCTAACGTGTACTTCAGATAAATTGCAACGATGTAATGCACAAATGTGGAAACTCAACCAACCGAATTAATATAGTGAACACAATAAGCGATCTTACAGATTAGATCTGAAGTATTATAAGTGAATGTGATGAATAAGCGTACAACATATTGTGTGGCTGTACACAGAAAGAACTAGTGATACCATCCGGCGTTTTCCAATAAAATGTACACTCCATGCCTGAAATGCTTTTGCAACCAGTAGTGTATAATTGCATAATGTGAGGATTTTCGGAGATCTGCATTGAGCTCATGTAGAATATCTTGAGACTGATGTCTACCTGTAGAACTTCGTGGATTTGAATCACTGCACAAGCATACGGCCAGCGATCAGGTGCATGCATGACTAGGCTAGACAACCGAACCGACAAAGCTAATGGGAGCTGATTAGAAATCGACAGTAACCAACACCAGTTAACCCAATCGACCGCATGGTTATGGAACAACGAAGCCTTTGACATTCCAGTCGACGAGGGTGGAATAATACCTCTCTGTACACGATATCTTGCGTCAAAACATACCATATACTAGTGGCTAAAATCACCCACCGGCTGACCAAATCACTGTGAATCCGATCATATGGGTGACCAACAACCATTAGGACTGTTCTCCAATCTAATTGCTCGACGGTACCTCAGTCTCTACTCCCTCAGCGAATAAGATAGAAAGGAAAGCAGGTGAGACCGGCGAAGTGACGACAAGGGAGGCCACATTTTGGTTCAAGTCATACGTTAACATACACACTGCCGGTTGGCGGAATTCGGAACGGATTATTTTGTCACATTGACCGAAACCAAAGAACGACTGCGCTTCAAACCATCACCCCAAGTGGCTTGCGCTGCACCACCTAAGGTTCCACTCAAACACCACATATCCGGTGTAAACCCGAAGGAATAGGACCAGTAGGTGTGTGAGTGAGGCCTTTGTGTCCAGCCGGCCAATGCTGGTTAGCCAATTGAATGGCTAGTACGGAAAGGAAACCCTTATCTCTCGGAAAATAAACAGAGATTGCAATGACAAGATATCAACTGACAAGAAAGATATGTAATGTATAATACAAGGAGCGTTTCAGTATACGAGTGCATGTTAGCGCATCCTAGAGAGGATAAAGTTGAAAGACAAAACTCAAAGTTGAACTACGAAAAGGTCAGGCAGACGATTCATCATTCAATACACTAACAGAGCTCAAGAAAGGAATGGGTAGAAGACTGCAGACACCCAAGTTTCTGAAAAGAGGAGTGGATTACTTGCTCAACGATCATGTTCTTGGTCGATGCGATCGTTACCAAAAATAGAATTGATATGCTGATATGACCTACCTGAGCCTAACGTACTCGTTGTCTCTTCGCCGACGGTACACTATGAGTACGCTGGTGACCCACTAATCCTAAACGGCCAGCGCATTCGCGGCCGCACACATCGTAATGCCATATAGTCATGTCATCACGACCTATGGCATCGATGGTTTCCTTGCGTACCGCGCGATTCCGTTCTCGGCCGCGCAATATCTGCTCTTTAAACTCGCCGACGCTCGTCCGAATCGTATTCCTCCAAGCAGTCCGGTTCATTGCTAAGTCTCCCCAACATCTAAAATCAATTTTACAACGTGAAAGACTTACCTGCACAGCATCCTGGAATCTCAGCTTTGGGCCACCAGGAGTGGTAGAAAAACAGTCAGGTGTCCATTTTCAGGCTGTGGTTCTTTCAAACACGTCATTCAAAACGTCCGAAATCAGTACTAGTCTTCGCCAAACGAGCTCATAATTAGCGATCCACAGACATATCGATGGGCAAATTGCTACCCAAGTGTGATGAGGACGAGCGATCGCCCCATAATACTCACACCACCACTATTCCGTAGTGGGGCGAAAGCA
>JTDE01001241.1:60287-96811 GCA_014338405.1 Paragonimus skrjabini miyazakii
TATGTGCGAACAGTGCGCTGTCATCTGCAAACAGAAGCATGCGTACCAGTGAGGTATGCAACCTGGTTGGGGCGCCCTGAAATGTCGAATATTCAGTAGGCGTCCATCCGTTCGGTACTCTACCTTAACACCGTACTCCCCAGAGTCTTGAAAAGCAACTGTTAGCATGACAGTCAAATATAAACTAAATAGGGATGAGCCAGGACACAACCTTGCTTCACGCCAGTGACAATGTCAAAATCATCAGAGGTGGATCTACACGATTGCACCTCCGCCCTCATGCCCAAATGCGACAATCTAATCAAATTGACGAACTTACATGGACATCCAAACTTACCAAGCACCGTCCACAGCGCCTCGCGGTTCACGGAATCAAACGCCTTGGTGAAGTCGACGAAGATGGCATACAGGGGCTGGTTGCGTTTCCGGTACTTTTCTTGAAGCTGTCGAGCAGCGAACACCAGGTCGATCGTACTCCGATTCGCCCGGAATCTGCATTGCTCCTCAGGAACATTGGCCTCTAAGACATCCGTATTCAGCCGATTCAGAAGGATTCTGGCAAACACCTCGCCTGCGCTGCTCAGCAGATCGATGCTTCGATAACTGTCGGGGCATTGCTTGTTACCCTTACCTTGAAACAAAGGTACTATAGAAGCACCCTTGAAATCTTGTGGCATCACTTCATGCTCCCAGATGGAGTGAATCAGCTGGAGCAGTGCACGTTCCATCGCCGGTCCGCCATTCAGGATTTCACCTGGCAATCCATTCTCGCCCGCAGTCTTCCCGTTGCGAAGTTGACTAATCGCTCCCTGCAATTCTAGTAAATCAGGAGCGAGAGCAAGTGAAGGCTTGATGGCCTGTTGCGGCAGGCTATTCACGGTCACCCAATCAATGGTAGCAGGACGATTTAGTAGGCCACCAAAGTGTTTGCGCCAGAATTTCATGATGTCCTCTAGCTGGATGCACGAACAGCCGGTGTCCACATCTACCAGTGCTTTAGTAGACTGGATAGATGGGCCGAATATCGCTTTGAGCGAATCGTAGAACTCCTTATGTTGTCGACGATCTGCGAGGTCCTGCATCCGCTCACCTTGCTTCATCCACCAGTTGTCCTTGATTCCGTAAACACGTTCGGATGCTTCGGAACGTCGCCTTCTTTGCTCCATTGTCCTGGTCCACTGTGGAGGCAGCAAATGCAGCATTCTTCTCTCGTACCAGTTCGACGATAACCGCGTTTTTGTAGTCGAACCAGTCCGGACGTTTCTGGCGTTTGACACCAACCGTCTCGGTGGCTGCCGTCGTGATCCGTAGTGGATATAGGAACGTCGTGCAGACGAGCGGCAACTGAACATTGAAAAGCAGTCTTCGTCTCAGAGTTTTCCAGTCGTTTGATATCCAACTTCTGCCGCTGTCCGGAAGATCTACAATGAAAAGACTTGCGTACATGGATAAATAACTTAGTCCTGACCAGTCTATGATCTGTGCTACATTCAGCGCCGCGCATCACTCGCGTGATGCGTGCTTCACGAATGTCCCGCTGTCATACAACCACGTAGTCAAGCAAGTGGTGATGACCGCTTCCTGGATGGGTCCACGTCGTGATGTCGCCCGCATCCAGCTGGAATCGGGCGTTCGTGATAGCCAGCTCGTGAGTAGCACACAGGCAGAGTAGACGATCACCGTTCTCGTTCACTGAACCAATGCCTTAGGGTCCGAGGACTCCCGGCCAAGTTACCTAGTCGCGCCCGACTCGAGCGTTCAAGTCACCCAGAATAAGCAGTCAATCAGTCACTGGCAACGACCGGATTGTGGCGGACAGATGATCGTAGAAATGGTCCTTTGTATCATCAGTGTGACACATAGTTGGACCATAAACACTAACAAATGTAGCACACTTACCTCGACCGAGTCGCAGGCGCATAGACAGCATTCGAGGGCTGATGCCGTGCGATTCGCCTATCATCAAAGCGTTGATACGATCAGCGACTGCAAAACAGACACCATGCTTCCGAGCACCGTCTGTCGGGTAACCTATCCAGTAGAATGTGTACCCTGCACCTGCTTCTAGTAACTTACATTGGTCCGCCAGCCTTGTCTCGCTCAAGGCTGCTACATCGATTCCATAGCGATGCAGTTCCATTGCCATCAGTGCAGTGCGCCGTTCTGACCATCCTTTGGAACTGCATCGATCCAGCAGCGTCTGCGCATTCCATGCCCCAACACAGAGCTTCTTGCGTCCCCGGACCTGTTTCAGGTTGCTCTTCGGGTTACTGAGTCAGCATTATCTGTTCGGGGATTAATAGTGGGGGGACAGTATGAGGGTGAGTGATTGGCAGTAGCATATTTTCACCTATCCACCCCGCCATATGTAGCAGATATGGCGACCGGGTTTATCCTGCGCAACGGCCGATGCAGTATGGTATTTGGTTTTTATTGTAAAGTCATGGTTTTTGTGGGTTTAGGATACTACCAGGATGCCCAGACCTAGACAGGAGAGCGATTAGGGCTCTCAACCAAAGCCTTTGGCTCAAAAGCCTGTACCGCAAGGCAGCAGGTGGCACCTACGCACACGTCGGCATTAGCTTCAACCAATTAGAACAGGCTCGACAGTCACAACCCAAGACATTCCGCACATTCACACAGATATAATAGTGCACAGAATCAGATCAGATAAAAAAGAAAATAATAAACCGAACCAAAACACAACACACGGACACCATACACAACGAACGCACTACCGCACACACGCACACGCGAACACAGAGACAAGGGCAATGTAGCCGACGCCGATAACTCATGTTAAGTGAACTGATAGAACCTCGAAATGGTTAATATGGTCCGACAGGCTAAACTGGGTCGTCGTTTGGAGAACGCCATTGAGTTGCCGTAGCCACAAGTTACCAAACAAGCAGGTGGGCATCAGCTTAAACTCCGATAACGAGGGGCAACCAGCTCTGTTTTTATTACTCCTACTTGGCCTAGGGTTCATAAACACAAACTGACACTACCGACTCGCTTTGACATGTGGTGTATTCAGTGGGCATTTGGGAACGATATAAGATTAACCTTTAACACTATTTTCCATCGAAAATTAATTAACCACAACGGTTCATGTGAACGGTTTGATTCGCATAGCGCAGAGCGAACTTTGCGTTTATGTCATAACAACGGACTTTAAGCCGCTTCATTATCACAGTCTAACAGATCATGCAGTCTGTTCCGCATTAATGTCAACTAAAGCGGTTTGCTCAGAGCTTTGGTGTATTCTTCCTGTGTTCTATTGTTCGGTGTGTACTCACCGCTTTTGGTTTACCTTGCCTTGCTTGGCCTGGCAAAACTTCTTCAACATGTGCTTAAAACAAAGCGCACCACCGAAATACTACAAATCACTGTGTAGTTACGATGTACGTGACAGCGATTGGCACTGGTTACTTGAACAGCATGACAAAGAAGATTAATCTCAGTGAAATCATGCTATGTATATTGAGCCAGTTAGTGAGTAGATCTGTTTATCTTGAATGGCATATATTCTGAGTGGATTAACCTTTGCATATTTACAAAAATTATTTCTTAACACCAGTTGACAGTTGTGTTGATCACTCACTAATAACGTTATAATGGGCTACACGATTTTTCGAACACATAGTCACAACTGAAAGAAGAATCACACCCTTGTTCTTTTGGTGAGTCGAATAGTTGTGTGCACCATGTGTGCACCCAGCAACCGCCACACAAACCACCGGCATCAGCGATCGCTCGCCATCTTCTTGGGAGCCATCACCAGGTGGACCTCATGCAGACATTCTCGGTTGTTTACGCAAATGATAAGCCCCGGTTGTTACGATATGCTGAGACAGTTGCTCTGAAACTTTGGTATCCACCTCTGTGTGTGCATAAAGACTTTTCTGTTAATTTGTCACTCCCACGGTAATGATGCTCTTGTCTGATTAACGAACAGATCCACCGTGTGTTTTCCTTACATGTCTAGTTTCACAGTTGACCCCTGTTTTCCGCTTTATTATCTCCTGTTCTGTGGTACCAACTTGATAATACGCTGAGAAATTTGCCAGGCCATAAATCGTGCGCATTTACGTTTTTGACTGCTCTACTAAGATATCTGTCAAAGTTACACGAATTCCATCCAATTTGAAGATAAAGCAGAACTCATGCGAACAAGGTGAGTGCAGAACATTATTAGTTAGAATACAATTGACTAACAATTCACCATTTCAGAACAAACCGTAAGTAATTGGTAATTGGATTTATTGGTATGGCCATGTTTCCGTGTCTGCAGCGAAATGATCAAGCAAACAGAATGTCATTCACATGAGATTCCAGTCAAGCGTTTGAATGTTTTGATTCAATCAAACTTTACGTGATATCAGTGGAGTAAGTTTATTATCAGACAGTCATTTTTAACCGTTATTTTTTAAGCTTGTGTGGTATTTTTACACCACAAACTCTTTGCCACAACCTCTAGTGACTTCAGTAGTCGGAACAAGGCAACATTGCCACAACATAGTTGAATAGGTATGAACGTTACAACGCACTGAATTCACCTTCCCTCAGAATGTGTGTGTATTCAAACTGATCCACTTTCAATTCACGTGATTTTACAGTTTGCATTGTTCCGTTCTGATATAGGCTAGGGTTCAACTTGTCCGCTAATTTCGATAGAATAAACAATATTATGATTGTGCACTCAACTGGGTAATCCCGTGATCATGATTTCTCAGCTAAGTTGTTCTGGTTAACAGCGCTGAATCGATCGAACTATGTTCACACGAGATTGTGGTTGACCGTTTCCAATCGTGACGTTATTGTCCTGGTTAACTGGTAATATGGTCGTGTCACGTTAATGAAACCCGCAGTGAGGCTTCGGTCCGGAGTATAATGAGCGTAGCCTTATTTACAGCATAATTCGAAGTTAGCGCTTTCTTAAGAAGTGAACCAGTCGTAGTCCGTGACTGCGAAATCTGTTATAAATTGTGAATACCAATGAGTCAGTAAGATTATAAATTTCGAAGACAAATATCTAATGCAATCTGAGAACGACCGTCAGATTCCGGTGGAGGTGTTATAACCTGCGATCGCCTGCTCTTCGTCAAAGTCTACATTCCACCATACCAAACCGTTTACAGTAACAAGAAAAACAACAAACAGAATTGTAAAATCATACAGGTTGATCATCACTCACAAATGATCACACCTGTAGCATTCCCATAGACATTCCAACCGGTTCCTTTCGAAAAGAAGCACTACACTCGGGTTTTGCCCTCATTAGAGCTCGTCAGTAGTGCATATCATCGCCACTGCTGGGACTTGAACCACGGACACGCTGTTCCTGAGGCAACCGTGTTGACCACTGCGCCACCGACCTCATATTAGGCACGACCGAATTATCATATGTGAACACTCAACCACTTTTGCTTGTGAACAATGATCAGGTTGCCCGATCGTCTCGATATGGAGACACAGCTACTGTCCTCTCAACTCCAATTGATGATCCACCGACTAGGACTTCCCTCCAAGTTGAAATCACAGAAATCATTAACTTGTTGAGCGATATTTTAATCACTGATGAGTAGTAGGGAATTTTGTTTTCCATACTGATTAAACATCAATCTGTATGAAAACGAAAATCCTCTACTACTCATCAAAATTGTATAAAGTCAACAATCAACTTTTAGTCGTTCTGAAGAGAGTCATGATAGCGTCTATGGTGAACATTGCTTACAGAACATGTCTGATAATATTCCTTTCTTCACCTAAGTACTCACTGATTCGCTAATGCGGTTTTATCTACACTAACTGGCGCATTGAGTTAAGTTGGTTTCAGCAGGATTCCTTGATGTTTCCTTTTAAATCGTCACTGGCGATCAATTTTAGATTGTGTATTTTCTTTCTCAAGTAGTTCACAAACAAAAGTCCACGGAATTCCAAAAAGCAGCCACAAAGAAAATCGATCCGATCAGATACACCTATATGGCATCACTTCCTTCAACCAGTCGGCATATGACCTGAGTAGACTGAGGTTTTGTCAACTTTTGTAAAGAAAAGCTATTCAAATGCGCTGTAACTGTATTATGTATCATTATGGAAGTAGAAATCAAGTTTGGTATTAATATGTTTACGTAGTTCGCACTCATCCTTGACTTTCCCACCGTAGTCTCGTAGAAATTGAGAACATTTTTTAGATGTCACGACCGGGAGTGCTAAGTTCTCTTGGAAGTACTAACGTAGTAAACTGTTCAGTTCTAGAAAATGACAGACACATAGTTGGCTAACGTGAAAGTTACAATATGAATCAGTATCGAAACTCAAACCGCTAGTGATATCTTTCTTCCACCAAGATGCACACTAATCGAGAATGTGTCTATGGTAACGTTCTGGTCCTAACCTAATACTGAATTACACGAAATCAGTTTGAACTGAAATTGATTGCTCTATTTTTTGTGAACTCTTTGAAGGCTGTTTAGGAATGTCATCAATAATGGTTTCTTCTGTATCACATACCTTTCACGGATATGTACCATCTGCTTTCACCAATCTTTTGCAAATCTGTGACAGTTTGTGATACAAAACTGGATGACTGGATTGAATACGATGAACTTTGTCGCGAACAGATCGTGGACCGCTCCATTAACCCATTCAAAGATATAGTCAAAGTAACCGGAGTGTCTGGCCTAATGTAGACATCTGAACTTCATCCAGACATCACCGTCGGTGAAACTATCGAGCTCTTTCAAATTTCGGGACGCAGGAAAACGCCAAAAGTTTAAAAAAAGTGAATTTGACAGCATTTCGTTGCAACCTTATAACAGTGTATTCCAGCTAACATTGTCTATATAGCAAAACCACAGTGTTCACTAGTGGGTAAGTCAATGCAATCATACGGGAAGAAAAACATTACCAACGCATGGGTAGCGGTTTCCGTTTCGCATTAGTCTATCACAGTGACCGAAGACAGAAGACGCCTGTGCTTAACAGTTACCACAACTGGCCTGCGATACACCACAACTCACACTATGTCTACAGTGTAATCCCGAAGGAGTAAGGTCACGAGTGGTGTGAGTGATATATTTGTGTCCAGCCGGTCACTACTAGTTAGCTAATTCATACGTTAGCACGAAATTGAAATCCCAATCTTTCAGAAAATACATTGAGAGACAAATGATAAGATCAAAACTGGGAAGGAATATAGTGTAAATGTAATTCGAGAAGTAGTTCAGTACAGGAGTACATGATTAGTGCACTCTAGAAAGAATGAGGAGGAAAAACCAAAAATTAAGTTTGGACTGATAAGCAGACATAGTATTCACCATACATTGTGCCAACAAACCTGAAGGAAAGTTAAAAGGCTACGAGAGCATATGCACATATGCGCACACATCAAGTCAGTCCGGGTTCGGTTTCACAGTAGAGACAGGCTAGTAAACAAGTCATGCTACTTACCGAGGGCGGGATACAGTCCTTTGACAGACAAGACCTCTGCATAAGATATTAACTGTTGACTGTTGTGTGAACTATCCAAAAGGCATAGATAGTATCCAATCTGTAGTTTCTAGCCAGAAAATGTTGAACAGTCGACAAGGTCGGCAGTCGATGCCGTGTTGACGGCGCAAGTGGCATGACACTGGCTTGTACTACTTAAAGTCCATATTGGAATTTGTTCAATCATTCGATGACGCAACTCTGTCTCCGTTCTTCCGCTGTGGGTGTTCAAACGCCCGCATCAAGTTCAGTCCACTCATAAAGGCGTGTAAACCAGGCGATATCTAAACTTCAACAATTTTGTGTGGTAGCAAAGGCTGTTTCGTAGGGTTCATAACCAAGATATATCCGATAGGGTCGAATCAAAAGCCTTTTTGTTCACCATAAATTTAAAAAGCTGCTACCCCAAAAGTTCTACCAAGATGTACAGGAAACCGCTTGTCGTCAGCAACTTACCGATCAGTTTGATCAAAATGAAAGTTTCCCTACAGATGCCTTTCTAAGGTGATGACCTTTGTGCCATACTTAGTAGATGCCTAAGTTGTTTGTCATAACGTAGCTGAACTTGTCGTTTACACCAGAATTCGATTCCAAAAGCCCTCCCTAAAGGCATACTCCCGGCTAAGTCAACTTGCATTCACTAATCCACTGACGACTGGCGCCGCCACCCGCATTGAAATTAGTGCAGCCGACGATTCAGTTAAACTTACCAAGCCATAGTAACAAGACCGTAATCCTTTCAGTTCAATTAGCATGAAGTAACGATATCAATCATTTTATGCGTGCTACCGCACTCGAGTATGTGTGTGGGTGGCAGTCATATAGAATCATTGACTAGATGACAGTGTATAACCTGTTCCTGCTCCGGACCTTGCTGAATTTCGGGCAGTCATTGGACAGCTGCAAAACGAAAATGACTACCATCGAAGGCGTACTGCTAGAGCAACTTTTGGGGCATGGATCTGGATCACGTCCAGCTCCAGTTGGTTCACTCCATCTGAGAACAAAAAATAGTCTTACAACAGTTCAGGGATAATCTTGTTTTACTAATAAGTAGTTTAGCAGATCTTTGATCTTAGATAAGACCCAATTGTGAGAAGTCAGGGCTTCGGCTGGATTCGAACCAGCGACAGAAAAACCATGCCTCAACGTGGCAAGCGCTGTACCAGCTGAACTACAAAACCACGATAGGAGCTCGGAAATTTCACATTTGGAATCGGTTGTATCTTGGAAAAGAGAATTCCTGAAGCTTATCGTGCACATCGGACGAGTGGCCGTACTAGTGACATGTTATTCGCCCCCTGCCAATTCCGGGATAGGTGCAATGAAGACAATCAGCTATAGTGTGCACTCTGTGGAATTCACCAAGACGTTTGATTCTGATTGCCGTGAAGCACAACGGACGGTGTTTGGGAGTTTTTATTGCACGGGTAAGTCCATCAGCTTAACTACAACTGATGTGGCAAGCGAAGGTTGTGGACTAACCGTCCGCAAACGACAGTACATCATGGCCACATGTCCAACGGCTCTGATGACAAGGTTGCTGTCAACTAGGAGTGTATTGCTGACCTTGCTGCCATTGGTACGACAACCGTCAAAGGGACGAGCTTTCCGTAACCCAGATGTCAGGAAAACGCCCGTGACTGTCCATCTTACATCCCCCAACCTACTGTTCCAAGTATTACGACTATAAAATTGCTTGTAATCCGAAGTACAATGGCGTGGTAACTGTGCTAACAGCTTCCGGTCTTCCGTCTCTGCAGCATCGAGATTAGCATCGGGCTCGTGCTAGTTAATTACTTGCTACTGGTTCCATGAGTTTGATTATTACGTACCAACGTGAAGCTGCAGTCGTTTGAGCAAACCCCTGATGATTTCGAAACTGGCATTGGCGTGAAGCAACGTTGCCCTAACCCGAACATATACTTGACCGCGGTAGTAACAGTTGAATTTCAGATCTCAGGGGACAGTGTTCAAATAGGATATCGCATAGATAGACGCCTGCTGAATATTTAACGCTTTGGTCCTCCATGTCTGCCAAATGACTTGGTCGTTCGCAAGCTATCGTTCAAATATGGTAGTGCTCTGTTTGCACACAGTCAGGGAAAACCGAAACGAATGGTTACCGCACTTGGTTTGGATATTAACAGATGTAAGACATTTCCTTTCTTTCAGCCTCCTCCGAGTGGAAGTGCTGTGCTTGCACCTGGACTTCGCATCAACGGAAGCAGTGTAAATAGCTGCTTAGTCTTCTGCCACTTAGGTAACAATCTGTCAACAGATCTCTCCGTGACCTACAGGGTGCTGATCCGGGTGGTGAAGGTTAGCGCTATGTTCGGGCCTGCTGAATGACGTGTCTGAAAGAACCGTAGCCTGAAGATGACAACAAAGTTGCTCGTCTATTGTTCAAAAATGCTGTCTAACCTGTTATAGACACGGAAAATTGAATATTGTATCAACGGACTGCTCGGCATCTGAATGACTTCCACCTGGACTGTTTAGGACGTGTTTTAGCTATTCTTTGGCCAGACAAGGTTTCGAACACTGAGGTAGCTTACCGAGCAGACATGAAAAGAACTGAACTCATGTCGGTGTTCTACCAGCCTCGTTAACTGGGAAACAGTCGTAAGGTTACTAACGAACGGATTCTGAAACAGTTTCCGTTCTAGCAGTCTACTAATTAACAGAAGTTGCGATAACCGAGTGTTATCCAAATAGATCTATTTCACACCATGGGAGGACACAGTTTTGAGTTAGTAAGTCATCAGCGAACAGTCAACGGAGAGGCGATGATCACGTTGGTTAAAAGTAAGTTGAATCAATATCTTTCCTTGAAATCAACCAAAGACAACCATCACCTAACAAATCACCGGGTTTCTTTTCAGAAACTTAGGTGTTGATAACTTGTTATCTTTCCTTTCTTCAGCTTCGATGGTGGATCGTATGATGATGGTTTTGTTTGGCTGTCAGTCAACATTTTAACTAATGTTTTTATTCCTAATCCTAAAATACATTAACATGGGCGTATACAGTGAGACACTTCTTGCCTTATATTTTCGACACCCCTCTGCCCAATTTATATCTTACAGTTGGGGTCCGTGGTTTTTGTTTTCGAGAGATAGGAGTTTAACTTTCATCCTAACCTGTTCTACGACTGGTCAGCACTGACCGGTTGGTACACAAAAGCTTCCACTTCCGCGCCTCTCGGTCTTGCTTCTTCGGGTTCACGCTGGGTACGTTGTATTTGTGAATGGAATCACAAGTGATGCAGCGGAAGCCAGTTGGGATGAGAATTAAGTTCAGGAGTTCTTGGGCTTCAGTCACTGTGACAGGTCAAACTGTGGATGAATGGTGGCGACCATGTGACCTCGATCTTGCATGAACTTTTGTATTGCTTCCCTCGTCGTCAACTATCTGAGCTATGCTCTGACAGTGGTTTGCGCCAGGACCCAACCTCTTCAATTTGGTGTCACACCACGGAGTTTGGTGGAAAATTTACGGCCACAACTTTTTCCCTACAATTCAGTGTAGCCTAAGCTAGTTGACATAAACTCTCGCAGAAACAGCGATCATTTCAGTGGACAAGGCTTACTTGAACGGATGGTAAATATCCTCATCAAGTCGAACATAATACTAGGTACTTAGACAGTTCCGAAGTAATATAGGTAACAAGTACATTATTTTCTAAACAGACAAACAACATGGTTTACTTATCCCGAATTGAAGTTACGCATTAGGTTTTCATTGTTTAAAGTCAGCTTATTATGAGTAATAAGTACAAGTGTGACTGCCATCTAAATAATATTGTGGTAATAACATCAATATTTGTGTGATTGAGACGCAAACAGTTGATGCTGTTTTGTGTTATTAGTTCGTACGGTGTAGCAGTTATTGCTTCCAGTAAAGTTAGTTACACTGGGTTCACCTCATTGGATGAATAGATTTGTCTCACTTCATGAGCAACACATTTTAGCCCCGGGTCCGGAGGGTTCAGATCGAGGCTATGATCATATTTCTCGATATTGATTGTCGAACGCGAATTCGTCCACGTTTGGATTCGCCGAACGTAAACAACGTGGTTAACATTCAAAATAGCAGCAATAGAGATATCATGAATCGCTCATAACGTCACTGGATAGTACGTAGTTCGTGTGCTAACACTGATAATCAGTCCCTTAACTTCCAGGACGGACAAACAAAATTCTTATTCGTTTTTGGCATGGAATTTATTGGATGGAGAAACAGCCCAGTCGGTTACTGATCGATTGCCTATCGATCCTACGCGCAGCATGCAGTGGTTTCCACAAGAAACTATTTCTCCTCAGCCGAATTCTTCAAGCAGCCTTTTCTGTTGATAGCAGGGCTCCTGTGTACTCATCTATCATTCGTTTTCTTGAAGTCGTTGCCTTGTTACACACGCATATCCATTGGACTTTCTAAGATGGACTGTTTTAATCAGGTCGTTCAATAAAAGGTTTTGAGCTACCGTGAATAATTGATGAACAATTGAGTATGAGTATGGATATAGACAGAAAATAAGTTTAATTATAACTTTCTTTCACCGCGTTAGTATGGATGGACGCATTCCGCTTCGGACGGCCAGTGTGCATCGGCTACGACCGCAAGGGCTCGAAACGGTGCTTGTAATGCTTCTTGATGTTCACCGTCAAATGGGCACTCCATAGCTGGCTTCATACTTCTTTGGACTCATCAGTTAGAGTTAGGCTGGATGAGGGATCGAATCAGCTACCCTTAGTGTTACGAGACCGTTCAGCCACCGTTTCACAGTGCAAAGAGCATCCGGTTCTATCCCCATTCAGACTATCTCTGTTGTTAGGAGGCGCATCTCCTAACGAAGCAGCAAAGGCCAATCGCGTCATATCGACTGACTGACGCGGTCTCGTATAAACTGAAATGTTTTACCTCATTCACCTAACCCATCTCACTCAGTTAGTCAGACTGCAGTTGCGCGATCGAACGCCTGTACGTTATCTGAACTGTTTTCTCGCGTTCACTTTTTTATAACGTGATTTGTTCTAACACTTTGACTGCCAGATATGATCGTCTCGATTGATTTGCTATTCATCTTGTTGGCCATAAACTTAGAGCCTCTGTGACCTAATTCTGACTCGTCTCGTCCTCCCAATAAACGCTGTTGCCGCACTTATTCTCTTTCTCGATTTTGGGTCAAGCGATTGAGAGCATACCAAAAGGGACGATCCAATATCCATGTTATAAGTCCAAACAAGGACAAAACCATCGTGAATTGTCAGTCTGACCGGGAACATCAAGAAGCAATACGAAAATCATGCTGCTTGGTGGTCAACGTGTTCATCAGAAGCGTCACCTCAGCGATAATGCATATGCAGTGGATTGATTTTGTTTATCCCTCGCCCCCAATTCATGCAATTGTTGTAATTAACCAGCCGTACGATGCACACTTTGGAATTTACAGCTAAACTACGTGGTTTGGTCGAAAGAAGCTCAACATAGGGTTCCCGTAGATTGTTACCGACCCTAGAAGGAAGCGTATCCAGGTGCCAGAAAGAAACATTGATCAACGGAGTAGCAAAATCCATGGTGCCTTGCTTTCAGTTTGAAGCCATCCAAGCAACATCTTATGTGGGACAAAACTGCTCGGAGAACCAGCAGTGTCAGAACGGTACAACAGATTGCAGCTATCAAGATGTGAACTGACTGACGTGATTCGCTGGTCGGTTGATCAAAACCAGCGATTCACAACCGTTTTCGAAATTTAGGACAATGACTGTCTGCTGGCGCAGTCTACTTATAGTAGTCAGGCTAAGATAGGAAAGTATTAGGTAAAAATGGACATTTAAACTGCTTTTCCGTAATAAGGAATAAACAAATACGTAAGTATGTAAACCTAACTTCACCCACAATTGATCGCAGTTGTCGAATCTCAATAGACTTTCCAGTCGACCCCTTTCGACTTCCGCTCTCAGTAAAGCTCGTCGGTAGTGCATATCCCTGCCAATGCCGAGACTAGAACTCCTAGCCACGCTTTCATGAAGCAACCGTGTTGACCACTGCGCCACCGACCTCACATTAGGCACGACCGAATTATCATATGTGAACACTCAACCACTTTCGCTGGTGAACAATGATCAGGTTGCCCGATCGTCTCGATAAGAGACACAGCTACTGTCCTCTCAACTCCAATTGATGATCCACCGACTAGGACTTCCCTCCAAGTTGAAATCACAGAAATCATTAACTTGTTGAGCGATATTTTAATCACTGATGAGTAGTAGGGAATTTTGTTTTCCATACTGATTAAACATCAATCTGTATGAAAACGAAAATCCTCTACTACTCATCAAAATTGTATAAAGTCAACAATCAACTTTTAGTCGTTCTGAAGAGAGTCATGATAGCGTCTATGGTGAACATTGCTTACAGAACATGTCTGATAATATTCCTTTCTTCACCTAAGTACTCACTGATTCGCTAATGCGGTTTTATCTACACTAACTGGCGCATTGAGTTAAGTTGGTTTCAGCAGGATTCCTTGATGTTTTCTTTTAAATTGTCACTGGCGATGATTCCTCTACTAGAACTTCTCTCCAAATTGAAATCACATAAATCGTTAACTTCTTGAGTGATATTCATGTAATATCTAGTCTTGGCCACTTCAGTGATCAGTGATGAGATTTCGCTGACAACCAGTAGGACCCTATGGGTAGAAGTTAGATTGCAGCTTTTGTTTAAAAACGCTGACTGGTAATCTAACGTGTCGGAACTGGAAATTTTGCGAGCATAGTGAAATAAAGCTGGGATCACGAGGCGTTCGTACTGCGTGAATAGTGGAAACTACAAATACTAGCTAGACCACTAGTAGTGGCGAAACATGCAAACCTTTGATTTCATGATGACCTTCATGATATCTGTTAACATATTAGCTAAACGTGGTTTCAAATTGACGATGGGAGAACGCATTGCCAGTCATACAGTGGATCGGCTCAAATTCTTGAGTAATTCTAATCGCTCGGGGACTCGAGAAGTTTATCTTGTAGAGATGAATTTTGGAATACGATAATGAACGATTACTCGTCAAGCGTAATTCACCCATGGAAACAGTTGTCTATTGGCTAGCTTTGGTTAGAGGGTACAGAGAGAATGTGACAATTAGTATCTATGAATAGATTGAATTCTTGTGGGTATCAACGACGTTGTAGCGAGGCGATTTAAAAATTTGATTGTAATTAAGCTGTGGCTGACAGACAGAGCGGACTGAGTCGGTTCTTAACATTTCTGGACAACGTTGAGCTTAGTCAACGTAAACGTCACGTGGTTGCAGTTAGAGTGTAGTCCGTAAGATTTCGAAGAGCATGATTGTAGGTAACGGCTGTAATGATTAGAAATTGATTACCAACGATTGAAAAGTGGTCAATGTTATGTTCAAACAAGTTAAACAAACAAGCAGTGGGAGGTTGGTGTGAGTTGAACTGATCTGGACCAACTGACACACATGAAGATCAGACAGCCGACGACAGGTAAAAATATTATTTAGAAGAGATCCATTTGCGAAAAATCTGGACTTCGGCTGGATTCGAACCAGCGACAGAAACACCATGCCCAAACGCGGCAAGCGCTCTACCAGCTGAACTGCGAAGTCACGCCGGAAGCTCAGAAGTTTCACATTTGGACCTAGTTACCCACCCAACCAAATGTGTCATATGGAATTCACCAAATGATCCAGCTGATTGACTGCCCAAGCAGGATTTCTCGATCAGTTCACGCTAGAGACTACCAACGCCACCGATGAGCATTGACATTAAGTTACTGATAAGTCCAGATTTTTCGCAAATGGATCTCTTCTAAATCATCAAATCTGCCAAACTGCTTATCAGTAACTTAATGTCAATGCTCATCGGTGGCGTTGGTAGTCTCTAGCGTGAACTGATCGAGAAATCCTGCTTGGGCAGTCAATCAGCTGGATCATTTGGTGAATTCCATATGACACAGTTGGTTGGGTGGGTAACTAGGTCCAAATGTGAAACTTCTGAGCTTCCGGCGTGACTTCGCAGTTCAGCTGGTAGAGCGCTTGCCGCGTTTGGGCATGGTGTTTCTGTCGCTGGTTCGAATCCAGCCGAAGTCCAGATTTTTCGCAAATGGATCTCTTCTAAATTATCAAATCTGCCAAACTACTTATCAGTAACTTAAAAATATTACTGTGTCAGATTTGGGACATGGACACAGATTTAACCTGGGATTCGACTAGTATGCTGACTTTCTTAATGAAGCAAAAGGGGCTGTGTGCAATAAGGGTGTGTCCACAATATCTAAACTAATAATAAACTAAAACAAAAGGCAAGTATGGTGAAAATGAGCGGCCTCGATTTTACTAGGCTCTCAATGGTTTGCTTGTGGATAGTAAGCATTATTGAAATGAATGAATCGTATAGGTCTCAAAGCTTTAGTCTTTCTATTGGATGGTTAAACTCCATGTGTAGCTTGTTTGTTCTAACGAATCACACATATAAACTACTTGAGTTACTCAGGTACATTTTACAGGAACTTCCGTGTTACACCCCAGAACATATATGAGTGGTAATTTTGCTGGTATACTGGTCTTATCAGGTAATCAACTTTTATTGCCCGTAAAATTCAGTAACTTAGCATCCGATAGCTAGTCCCGTAAAATCTGTTTAGATTACCTAATGATACGAATCGGCAGAAGAATAAACTGGGTCAGATAAAGTTTGTTTGTGAGACAGACAGTTACTTTTTGGAATACTTCGCGTTGCATCGATGAAATGAACTTATATCTGTTCACGTTTGAACCATGAGTCGTGCACGGCAAAAACATATCTAAAAGAATGCAGTAGTGTAAGAGAACGCCTCTCCACCTATCGCAAACCGTTGAAAAAAAATACATTAGTTCGACCACGGAATAGTAATACGCTTGATAGAAATCGAATTCTCCTCCTCGTAATAAAGAAAACGGAAAGTTTTGCCCTCACTCCCAGAATGACGCGACTGTCCCCGTTATTTGCTTCTAAGTCGCTACGTGCTTAACCTATATGACCGAATGTTCTATATAATCGACTGATGAGAATAAACGAAATGCTTGCATCTCGCAATGTATGTCTTCTTGCCGTACTGATGAACCGGATAAAGGGATAAAGGGTCCCCCAGAGACGATTGCAATTTCTGTGAGCAACTGTATGTGGATTGCTAATGATCTGTGAAGTGTGATCTTTACTTTGATTGTGCCGTGAAATTTTCCAACACTATGTCTGCTTATGGGCTTGAGAATTTGATAATATTATTAGCAACAATAATAAACTGTACACTATACTCATTGCCGAAAACATGCAAACCATGCTGGACAGGTTGAGCGACAGAGCTGGTTTATATGGAATGCGCTTTGCACCTTCAAAGTGCAAAGTGTTGCATCAAGACTAGGGCACTTCAACTCCTATTTTCTTCATTACAGGTGATCCGCTTGGGACTGTGGACAGTTTCATATACTTGGATAGCACTATCTCATCAGCCTGTAATATTGCTCATAAGATATCAGCCAGGATTGCAAAGGCACGAGTTGCCTTTGTCAAACTGCGTCATCTGTGGCCTCGAAATGACGTCCAGTTATCGCTGAAAGGAAAGGTATATGATGCCTGTGTGCGTTCCATTTTGTTCTATGGTTCGGAAACGTGACCTGTTCACAAAGAAGATACCAACAGGCTTGCTGTGTTTGACCATCGTTGTCTCCGCCAAATGGCCCATATTAAGTGGACTCATCGCGTGAGCAACATGGCAGTTTGCCGGCGCGTATTGGGGAAGGCTCGGGATGCGCGATCAATTGGTCAATTAATCATGGTACATAGCTTGCGATGGTTGGGTCACGTACTCCGTATGTCATCTAGTCGTTTACCGTACCGGGCATTATATGCTGAGGCCATCACCAATTGGGTCAAACCGTGTGGTGGTCAAGCAACAACGTGGTCACAAAATATGAAGACCATGACTGCTCCATTGAGCAAAGTGGGTAGGTGTCGCATGTCTGGATGGGGTCTTCGTGATCACTCAAACCGCTGGTTAGAGACGCTATCCGAGGTGGCGATGTGTCGCAGTCAATGGCGTACCTCTATCCATACCATTTCCGCTTCTTCCTCTTAGTCTTCTCTCAATAATTGTCAACCTTCTTGGTAACGTTTTCTTCTAGGATATTCCACGTCACTGTTGAGGTGAACGGCGGCCCGAGCCACAGTACCTTTTGGTCAGGCTCATGTCTGTTATGATGATGATGATGATGATGATCCACCTCACGATGGTTACTGGCAACTCATTGGTACTGTAAGAAAACGCTTGCCTTTATTTCTTATTTATAATGCATTCTACTGTATTGCAGTTTGAGAAACCTAATAGATGTCGTGACCAATGTAAGGTCCACCACAACTCAAGTATAGTGTATCACTGTATACTGAATTTAGCTGAGCACTTTCGAGGAGGTTTAAAATTCCAACGGTAACGGATATTGGGGTTGAAAACACGTTTTTGTGCAATGAACTTTATGGAAGCCAAAGGAACCTGCTAGATAACGAACGTTTACGTCTAAATTAATAGTTTCCGTGTCACATTGTTGTGACCGGATCTACGGTCAGTGAGTGCGTAAGTTGACTGTAACAGATAGTAGAACAATGGTTAACAACATGGCAGATAATGGAACAGCTGATAACGGCAATGAACAGCGGACGATGGAGCATGCACGATTAACGGGGAACTACTCAACCACCTCAACGTCCCAAGGCTAACGCATGAAGACGAGAAGAACAGTGGCCTTCAAACGGAGCTTTTATTACGTCACTCAGTCTTTAGAGAACATGGTCACATACTTGTCCATATTCATGGGATTTGTGGCCAATAATCAAGTCGAGAGAAAAGTCCAGACAATACAGTGAGCATCCAATCAGTGAACGATATGCTAGAAATAGCAACGAAAGGTTGAGAACGCTTGTGAAAGGCGGAGAATCGTGTATCCGTTCCGTAAAATAATAATGTTTTTGGGCCTTTTGCAAAACAAATGAAACCTTTTCAAGGGATTAGAGACTTCCTCATTGCAAACGTAAACCTACCGATTATTGACTAGGCTGAGATGATGAGTGAAATGCAACAAATCCACATTATAAGCGTTTATTTGATGTCAGCAGTCATTTCGAGTTGTTGTTGTTCAACAAACATCCACTATCTTTGGCCAAGCTTTGACATGAATGCTGTCTAGCGGTTTTTGCAAGCTTTCGAAGAAATTACCGGTTTGTAGTAATGGTCCGAGCGTTCAAGTTTTTCACCTATTAGGTTTGTTCAGTTGCTAACTATATGTAGTAAGGTTCCGTAAGAACCATGTATGGTCGTTTCCAAATGTTACTTGTCTGATACCACAAGAACAGTTTAGGAAATTGAGACAACACTGGATCCGACATTCTGTCGAGATTTGTTAACATCACATTTGGAAGGAGCAGTGCTGGAGTATCGGAAAAAAATTCATAGTACGAAATTCCGTTGTTGAAAAAGTTAGCCGAAATAGCATGCCAACATTGTCGTTACTATGATCCGTTGGTTAGAATGTCGGTCGAATTCGAGGCGTCAGATTAAAAACCATTTGGCAATTGTTCAGCAATGCGAAAGTTTGTCAGTATGTCCTGGCCTAGATAGACGATGGTGAATTTGGAAAAAGAATTTTCCTTTTTTTTCTGTTATGGACTGTGTTTCGTCGTCCATCGATCAAATCATTCGATAAATTTATGTCCGATTTACGATTATCCTAAGCAATCACATAAATAGGATTCAACTGAATAAAAAAACACTAGAGATGAACGTCAAATGTGTTATATATAGGGCGAATGAAACAACTGATTATTGCCCGAAAGTTAGCTGTTGACATTTTGTACGTTCGTGTTTCTTTTCATTGCCCATTATCTTTGTCAGTCTTAAAAATGATGTTACTCTTGTAAATGCGCTTGCTAAATATAGTAAGTCGGATGCAACATTCATCGTTATGTAACCGCATGCCATAAAAACATATGGGTACCTGGGACATCCACATATAGTTATATCTGAATTCACTTTGTAGTAATTACACAATGTAATCCAATTTGAATACTTAACCACAGACCAAACTCAGATCTGGTGGATTACGTAACGAGGATAAAACGGGACTGATTCAAACAGAAAACAAGACTTAAACTGAACAAAGTCAGGAGTAAACGAATCCGAACAGAATACACGGTCACGTTAATGATTAGTAATCTACTTCATTCTCGATGTGCGTCGTCCAACTGTACCTTACTATGCGAGAACAGTACGTACGCGATTACAGTGATATTACAGTCATGACGTTCATCAAGTCACCACATTTTCATTCTCACATCTAAGTGCATCGAATTGCGCATCCAATACAATTTTGTTCTCTAGGGTATTTGTGTGAAAAGCGTATATCTAGTTGGACTCACAACCCTGACAGTGGGCACAACACAAACAAACGGATAAAATAGAGTAGCTAGTCTGCATTGTGCAATAAGTTTTAAAGACAGCGCGCTACACCGGCAAAGGTGAATGAATGACTTGTCCGACAGGAATAGGTCTGGATTGGCCGATCAACAAGTGACAGCTCCATATTCAGCCGTTTGGTTCGCTTTGTTACCGACCAATAACATACAGCGTTTCACATACCCGATGCTTGCACTCCACGCACGAAAATCTTCACTAAATTAGTCTGTCATATTAATGGTTATGTTTTCATTTCCTTCATAGTCCAGGCGGAAAATAGTCTACTTTTGTTTAGTCTGTGTAATTCGCACATTTGATAGGTGGAAACGATTAGTTCTTTTCAGAAGTCTGAACAAAACAACTGGAATACGAAAACTGGTAGATGCAAGCATTGCGTATCCATGTTATTTTAAATTTAGTACTGATGAGTCAATACGAAATGTTTGCATCTACCAGGTTCCGTATTCTAACAGTTTTGTTCAAATAGATGATAATGTCGAATTTTCATATTTGGTTTTATTAAGCTATAAGCCCACCAGGCTTTATGTTCTCCCTGTTTTGAACCAAAGTAAAATTGATTTATCATTTCAGGTATAGAATAACGACAGCTGTTCGGCTGGATAAAGAATGTGCGTATTGACCAATCATCTATCAAGGACGGTTTTAGATGGCCTGGGAAAATACGGAGATGGTTTCTCTGGATGGTAACTGTTAAGTTACATTTGGACAACTAACTGATGGAAACATGACACCAGTCTACACATACAGGCATTGACATTTCGGGAAACTAGACGCGGAAGCAGTAACTAGTGTATATTCAACGCTTACTGCTTATCTAGACAAGCACTTATTTTATAATTGTTTCTTAACAAATACAGGGACGTTTTTCATCTTCACAACATCTGAAATAGGAAATCCAATTGGCAGTTTAGTTAAAACATGAGATTTTTATGACTTACTTAGTCACTGCGACAAAAGGATAAATATTGCTAGATTTATTCACGTTTCGTTAATTCTCATCGGATGTATACGTAAATCAGCATATAACAATCAGAACAACAATTGAACGTACATATGTTCCAATACATCAGTGTTCGTATCATGACGATTATACTAATTGCGTCAGCACCCTTTTCATATGCATAGGCAGTCGATATTGTCTCATTCACGTATGTCTTTAAGAATGACGCTGATTTCGGAGGCATAACAACAAACTGCGTTTACGACGAGAGTGCACCAACCAGATGTTTCTCAATAAAGTACAACCGGTTTCTTCCCAGACCCAGCGTTTTTTATTGTTTATATCTACGACGTTATGCAATAACCACATAGGATTTTGTACCGCAAGTTAGATGTTCTATCTTTCCGTTCAGTCCATTAATATGCGGGGTTTATCACATTACTGTAACCAGCCTGACTTCTAGTCCACGGTTTAGAGATACATGAGTGACTGTACACACCTAGAAATAGCCACTATTTTTGCATACTTTAAAAAACGCTCATGTTCTGTTAATTGGGTAGGTAAAAAATAATTTCATACATCGTGGACGAATGAAGTTGTTTATAATGTGAAGACTGTCTACGTCTGGGACGATGATTTATCGAGGCTCCGCGGCCATTCGGGTTTGAATCATGAGAAGTATGCAAACTTTGGCCAACCTTCATTTCTGATTTCCCGGTTGTACATTTCACACAATTCCATGGAATGCACCAGTAACCTTCTAGAAGGCAATACAAGAACGAAAGCAAAATACGAGGAAGAAGATGAATGAGAGAAATTACGGAATTCCCTGCTCAACTTCAACTACGTGCCTTGGAGGCATGATTTAAAGTTGAGCCTCAACGTTACCAACTTCAAGTCTGTTTTGCGTGTTAACTTAAATTACTGGTCAAGAAAGCACCACATAGTTGGAAACTATGCGGTTATTACAAATGAACATTCCACACACAGAGAACAACCTAAGGTGACGTTTCTTTTTATTCTGTTTTAAAGATATAACTGTCATAATTCATGACTGTCTGCCAAACCTTCTTTTAACAAATATCGATTTGAAACGTTCATTGTTCAAGGTGTCAAAGTGTGATCGTTTCAGGTTTTTTTTTACTTCATTCTCATTTTCACTCGTAGTGTTTAAAAAAGTCTGTGCGCAGAACAAACACGGTCCCCAACCGTGTCTAATCTGTGTTTAGACCTTTACAGTTAACATTTATTCTGGTTTCTGTGTTGTATGCACATAATAATAGTAAAAAATAAGATACGGACAACCACTATATTTGTAATGAAAAACTGGGTAAATTCAGTTTACATATATTAACTTGTTAATTGACGTAATACCCTCAAGAAACTTCCGTGGCTTGCATTTACTCAAGTGGGTACCGGAGAAAATTGTTGCACTGTTCCAAGTAGTTATCGGAGCGATTTTTATATCATCTGAGGTGTGAATTACTACTGCAGAATGAGTTTTCCTTCGATACTGTTCCATGTGCGTCCAGTAAGGTCCAAATTTGCTGAGACCGTAAGTTAAATGATGTGGTACCTTCATTATACACTCATCACAAGTGTTTCTTAATACATACCAGATCGTCTAACTAGATAACTAGGTTACTTTTATCCATGTGTTAAAAGCTGACTGTCAACGACGACTGACCTGATACACATCTAGGCAGCTACTGGGTTGTAGAAATTGGGGCGATTGAGACAATGTATTTCAACGCCATTGGGCCACTCTGTGAACAAAGTAGAAAGTTCCCTGGCCCGTAAAGCGTCGTTACCGGAGCCAGCGAATTAACTATCGTTGCCACTGTGAACAGTTCGTTTTCTCTGCTATTTGTATTTTGTCAGTGTCCGGGTTTAACCGATTGGGTTTTGACCTAGTTGATGTAAGCTTGCTCAATCATTCTGTCTATCTTTAATGTCCATCTGAGTTATTGTCAGAATCTCATTGATTTTCACGTTCCAATAATTCGTTAGATATGGTTCAACTTAGTCATACACCATGGTGCATATTGAAATGTAGATGTTGAGAGCAGAGCTATCCGTGCGAGTGATTCAACGCGACTATGTGAATGAAGAGAACCGTAATAGCGGGGTATGATGAGGCCTAGGAGTTAGTCATGCGCTTAACGTAGAGTGATGTTTTTTTGTTGGGATTGCATCCACTTAGTGTGAGATCACGTTCTTATGCGACACACATTCCTCGGTTTGTCACAACTCCGGACCCTTTCTATGGTAGCAATTCTACGTTTTCAAAGCTGTACAGTCCAGATCTCACACTGTGTGGCTGTTTCTGTGTTGTTTCAGCCTAGGTCATGCTATCTAAGACGATCATTGAGGTTCCATTACTCGAGCGCGTTTTAATTAACACCTATGTGATTTTTTGAGCTCACTGATCCATAAAACTCGGAGAGGCTGTAACCAGTTTCACAACAGTTTTGCATTGCGTGACCGGAGATCCAGTCTCGGCCTTGGCATGGTTATGCACTACTGACGAGCTCTACCAAGAGCGAGCCTCGAGTCTAGTGCTTCTTTTCGACAGGGGCTCGCTGGAAAGTCTGTGGGAGTACGACAGCTGTGATTGATTGATTTTGCTTGTCAACAGAACTTCATTACCAAGTCCTAACTTTTGCTTCTCTGGTTAGATGAAATATGCGGCGCACACGATTTATCATTACCACTGTAATGAGATTGTGAGTCAAGTCTATCTGGGTAGGGGTTTCGAAACCAGTGAGAGTTTCTGCTTCCATTACATGTTATTACTCTACCCTGACCAGTATGTGGTCCAGAATTTGACGCTTGTTTGAGAATATACTTCGAAACAATACATTCGTCCTACCCAGAGGTGAGAGGATACATGCGCTGCACTCATTTTGCATAGCGGTTGGAAAAACCGGAAGCGTGCACGATAAATATGGTGAGTCCGTACAGTGTAGACAAGTGATAATCCGTTCAGTCACACAACTGGCAAGTTGCCTTCCGTAATGCAACCGGCCGGTTTGAGGATTGAGCCGTTAAAACATCCAGGTTTCTCCAGCCCGTCGATCAGCTGAGCTAAAAGTCAGCGGCTATCGTCTTCTTTTGATGTAACACCCGAAAGCATGGCGATTTTGTTTACTGAGCGAATAGTTATGTCAAAACAACTGAACCGTATATGTGCAGGCTGTCATTCAACTTAACCTTGGAACTAGATCCAGCAACCGGGCAGTTTGATGAGGGTGACAAGACTTAGCCATTAAAAACGGGTAAATAACCGGCCCTGTTTTAGTACTAAAACAAATGTACGGACCATGTAAAGGATTGATTTACACAGATTTGCCTAAAGGCAGCGTGCCTACTAAGACTTGGTGATGTACAGGTTTTCTTCATGCCCCTTTCGTCATCTTTACCTGCAATTAACGAATTACTAGCGGAGGATAGTGTGATTGCACACTGAACACCATTCACGTTTGACCGCGGGTTAAAATTCAAACAGTCCCAGGCTCGAGTCCGAATTTTGTTAGAATACATCATGGGGAATTCGGCCGGGCAGGCAGGTATAGCAACTCGCCATGCTCTGCTGTGAGGTCAGTGGCGTAGTATACAACATGGTTACCTCATGAGAACGCGGGCCGTAGATCAACCCCAGGTAATGTAAGGACAATTGGTGAGCTCTAGCTAGGCGGGAACTCAAATCAACTGTCTCACTTTGCAAACATATGGTTAAAAGTTTTATGAATGTGAAGCCTGTCAGATAGTATGAGTGGTATTCACTCTACATGTTATCAAACACTGTACGCAAGGAAACATGGTAGAATCTTAGCATAAATATCATGTTGATAAAACACGGCTGATCATTTTATTCTAACAGTTGGTTAGTATATAATGGACCGCTCCGGTCAAACATTTTTCAACTCTATAACTATCCTTAAGTATTAAAAAAATGTGCAAGTTTAGAGAGAGGACGAGAATTACGGTACACGAATGCCACGAGGCTATTTTTGGACGAAAGACCTGAACGATATAACATTTTTCTATCAGATAATTCACTCCAGGTTGGGCGATTCATAGGCTCAACCGAACGGAAAAAGAGAAATAAACCACTACTTTCAGTTATGCACACTGAAAGTATAATGCATCCAAAGCCAGTCGCAATTCACCTTCCGTGTTTGTCCAGAACGAATGTGTTTGAAAGTTGGCTTCAGTAATGGAAATTCTATCGATTTGGCAAACGTTTACGGTATTCCGACCACCATGGGAAAAGAACGGGTCCGGATAGGCCAATTTTACCATGATTGATTTCAGTGACGGTAGAAATTCATCAATCGCCAAATTTGTCGCGCCAGCCAACAGTTTCTTTACTTTAGCAGATTAACTACTTGATGAGTTGAATATTGAAAACAAAATGAATACTCTGAAGAGAATAAAACAACCATATCAATAGCTTCAGTGGGTGGAAATAAGGCTAGAGAATCCATTAATTCTGAGAAACGCTGATACTCTTGAATTGGTTCAATATAAATATTCACTCCATTTCTACGATTTTTAATCATCTAGTTGAGTGTCATAATTTTCATATATATCCCGCACATACCCGATACACTTGAGAAAGCTTGATGAGAATGATCGGCAACAAGTGTTTACATAACTGACTTGGTAATTTTATGGAAGCGATCAGCTACTGATAGTAGGTTATCACGGCTGAAGTTCACAATATTCTTGCTCAATAATCTATAGAAAAAAACACGCACTTTTGATCAAATGTGGTCAACGCTACGCACATCGCAAGAAGTAGACAACAAACCGCCTGGTCATAACGAATAGTATGCGTGAGTGACTTGATATAATCTTGCTGCCATACGAAGAAGTCGATGCAAGCTGCAGTCTGAGCCAGCAACCATTCGCAAATTGGGGTGTGCTGGTGTTCTGACAGAAAATTAGGGACATCCAGTTGAAGGTTCAGTGTGCGTAGGTCACATATGCGAAATCACATAGTGTGGTTAGCAGGACGAAACTATTAGTGTTAACTTGTAGGTTCCATCATTTGATCATTCGTATACTGTTCAGATAGATGAATTGGTTGGGTACCCAACACAAGTCTTAGTTACCAGAAATCTCAAGCAGGGTCAACCAAGTGTTGTGTGTGCCAAGAACAAGGATGGCATGAAGATTATTTGTTCAGGAAAGCAACACATGGGTTAGGCGTCTAAACATGACAACAAACAGAATCACTCATCTGCGTACGGTCAAGGACCCGAAACGTCACGGTTACCACAGACGCCAATGCTCAGTTCCTTTACGTTCCCATACGTACCAGTAACCAATTCATGCGATACTACACTCCGATGAATCTTTTTGTATTTTTCCTGCGACTACTTCAATGTCAAAATCTATGCTCTGGCCTCTACTACTGAGTAGCATAGTACGATTGCTTCCTTCACTACACCCGTAGTTTTGTGGATAAGTGTTTGGACTACAACCTGCCGCTTATTCACAAGTCATAGGTTTGATTCTCCGGCGTGCGTGGTACTGATCAGACGCAAAGAGGTCGAAACAGCTGTCCACCACTTCGTCGGTGGTCACTGGGACCAACCATCACTCATTCATCTGAACGAACACCCGTTCGTTGAGCTCAGTGAGATCAACAAACAGACGAAAAGGCTGGCATTGAGAGTAATTGCTTCTATGGTAGCTTGTAGAAATCATGGTGTGATCAAGGACGACTAACTCACTCCCCTCTTTGACCAGATAACAATCCACACCTGGACAGATACATCACCATCTAACACGTTGGAACTACTTATATTGTTGAATAACAGGCAGTTTCGTTTGTCAGTAGTATAGTGCGCATATTTGGAAGCTAAGGAACAAGGATCAACGTCAGGAAGACGATGGGCCAGAACCCACCATTGGAATAGTGTGTACGCACTATGAGAGACGTGCCACTAGGGCAAATGACAAAGCACTGCTAACCGGTGTATGTGAATACAAGTCAGCAGTGCAAATAGGTGTACGCGTTCGTGGTCCTGTGTTTCACCATAACCTGTACGGTTTTTCATGTAATAAACAATACAGCAAGCTAAGCGTCTTTTGCGGTCACAAAAGTACCAACAGCAAAACACTCATTCTTAAAGATTCAAACTCGTACTCTTTCATTCCCCACAGCATGTCAGTTTACATAATTTCTCACGAGTGTGGATAAGTCGACTCACTCCCTCTAAGTCCGTAATGTATATACCTCACCTTCATCCATGACACATATAATGTTCTTCCAGTATTGAAACCACATGAATTCAGCGCTCGTCTCGATATAACACATGCTGCAGAGATTTCACATTTACATGGGAGATACAATGATGGAACAGAATAGTTCTCACGCAGGCATCTCACAAATCTCCTGTGGCTGCCTACTGTGGTTTTCATTGAGTATCCATTAACTGATCTGATGTTTTTCGGTCAACATGCAGAGCCTCATGAAAGTGTGTTGGATCGGGTGAAATAATGATCAAACGAATGAGTGACATCTAAGAAAGGTCCCGCGCTCGATCGATACCGTGAATTAACTAACAACAGCGGCTTTCCATTCAGTGTGTACGTGAGAGTACAATGAGTCAACAGAAGGAGATAATCCTGCAGTCCAGTCCCGAGTTAGCTATTTAGCATTAAATGGCTTTAAACAATCGTTTTGTACAAATGTATATACATTGAATGTCTGATGAATAAGGGTTTGGTGTTAAAACCCAACTCGTCCATTATTTTTTCTTTAAAAATTGTATGCTTCTTCGGAAAATCCAACAGGGTTATCTAACAACCGACAAATTACTCATTAAAAGCACGTTATAGGATGCATATTTATTGTGACTCACTGACTGAATCCCGGCTGAAGTATACATTCTGCGACAGACCATGAGGTCACTCATTAGTTTAAAGATAACTTTGCTACAACACTACATACAATGTACATTTTTGTAGCAGTCAAGTTAAATTGTTACACTCAGTAACAGTAGAAAACTATTTGAAACCAGTGCCAACGGAAAATGTCATGAAACTGACCTCGACAAAGCCTGACGGTTACTCTCTGTGTGGGTGTGTCTTACCTTCATCCTCCAGTCGCACATTCGCATACGACGCATCAGTAAAAGCATGTTGGAAAACCAGTTCCTCACCGATTCCGACAGAAGGGTAGACCACCTCCAATCACGAAGACGGAGATATAACGTATCGCGTAGTGCTCTGTCACGCAACTGACGGTTCGTGTTTGTTATTCCCAAACAATAACTAATTCGCATAAACTTATAGAGAATTCTTGTGGAATCTTGACCCTTCTGTACCTCACAATGATACAAATTTGAGCCAGCAGGATACCTATGAAAAATCACTTCTTACAAGACAGACCAAAAAAACACAGAGTACTTGACATGTTGGTGTGGTACAAGTTCGAAAGCAACTTTCAACATTGTTATAAAATTACCCAGTAATTTGTAAGACATTTTCCTACAGTAGTCTATGGTGTCCAAATTCTTAGAGCCAAACGAACTGGGATGAATAAACGCAACAGCAGTTAAATGGCAGTGACACAGTTTTACATCCGTTTCGCTTCTGAATTGTAATATGACGATCGACAACGCTCCTCACAAATGAATCAAAGTGAGTTGAACTCAACTTATTCAGTTGTCGCCCCAAAGTTTATCACAGGTCAGCCATGCAACAATAGTTATTTTATAGTTTTTCAGCGAGTAAGCCATAGAAATTCATGACGAAAATCAGATAGAGAATCTACAGGTTAGCTAGTCTAAGTCATGTATCTTCCACACCAGCAGCCACCTTCAAGTGATGTGTGATGTATGCAGTGTAGAATGATTAAAACGTTATTGTCCTACTTGCATATGAGATAGGTAAAAAGCAAATGAAACTTACAAACTTTATTCACAATACCCAACTAACCTTTTTGTTGTTCGAACGGGGCCCGAAAACCTCATTGATTCTATCACACTGATGTTCTTCTCAAAATACATACAAACTTTTAGAAGAGCATAACAGTAGTAGCTCAAAATCAACCAGGTCGGATTTCGTATTCCTGCTCAAGTTCACAGATTCTCCTGAGGTGTCATTGAAGTACAAGACTGTGTCCACACCAAAAATCTTTGGACGTCTTCCTGATGTGTAAGGGCGGAAAAGTTTCCATATTTCAGACAGAAACCTTTTTGTAATGCCCTCTCAGAAATATCCGATACAAACATTACTGTCAACTCCGCTGAACTCTTTGGTGACCTAAGTTTTAGTCGAAAATATTCTGTCTGACCTCGTTGTTTCATGCAAGTGGAAATTGAATTTTCAAGTAACAAGTGGTAACATCCTCTTCTTGTTGTATAACAGGCAGTTTCGCTTGTGAGTAGTAAGCTACTCACAAACGAAACTGCCTGTTATAAAACATCCTGACCTGTGAATCTGTCTGACGGACTGTAGTATGTTTAAGTACAATGGTCTCAAAGCTAAACACTATATTGGTTGTACTCTAAACCTTATCTATTTGTAATACTCGGAATTAGGGACTTCGAATAGCCCTAGAAATCGTACTCGAATTAATGCCTCCCCGCAAGTAATAAGCAGAAGTCCTCGTACTGGTTGCAGTAAGCAGTTCCTATTCGTGAGACAGGAAGCCGAATTTATGGATGTACAACAGTATTGAAGAAATCATATTCACTCATTGGCTGATCATATGGACACAAACAGAGTCACAAACTGAACGTTGATTGGTGTAATATAGAACAAAGAAATAAGCGAATAACAGAAAGCGTAACGTTGAGAAGAGTTGTCCAATCCTGATGCAGTTTCTTCAACCTGACGTTTGGATTGATCTCTTGTTAAAACCCCTATTGTGTCAGGGTTTGGATAAGCGGTGAATCGAGTCGATTTTCATCACACTATTGTTGCATAGAAAATCGGAATAAGGCTGCCTTCACTGAGTATTTACGTTTGACTACTACTAACCTATTCTTAGTCGATCGATCGATGACGCCCATGTACTGCTGAGTAGACACTTCGTCTTTAACATGTCTACAGTACCTTCAACGCCTTTGTGAATATGTGATGGAGTGTACACTTTAGCTTGTCACTGGACTTTCTGTTCCCCTGCCGTATTTTGTGCCTTTCTTCTGCTATACACCTTGAGTATCTGGTTATTTCGCATTCAAGGTGAGAGGGCATTTTTGCCATACGTTTGTATAGAATCAAATTATCCTGATCGCCTTTTCCAACTTTTCCTCAGATCAAGTCTTATTTGTGGATCCGCGTTATTGATGTCCCATTAAGACCAATAACATGCGCGGACAACTTAGTGTGCTACCAGCCAAATGACTTGTAGGTATTCCTCATCCTATCCGTCAGATGTTTAAAAGGTGTACAAAAGATTCTTTTGATTTGGCACATACTTTAGAGAACATATGGCTGATTTCATACAAAGTGTACTGTATCAGCGTTGACTCTACTTACAAACGTTTCCCCTTCGGGAAACAGTCTATTTTTCGTATGACTATTTATTGTTCAGATTTATCTTTTTGACTCCCAGTTAATTACTTCACAGAACTTACACTGTTGTGCATAGATAACATCCATTTCGATTCTGGAGGGTTACCTTATAAACAGAATTTTGGTGCAGTGACTGATTGTTCATTAAAGCCAACGCTAATGGATGTATTTTGATTATACCGCAACTGTCTGATGCTATAGATGATGTTAGCCTCTATAAGTGATATTGTAGCGAAAAGGCGTCCAGCACAGCACAATCTTTATTGCCCAACTCGCTAGTTACCATGCCACACGAGCGCTCGCGATTTTGAATCACAATTCCAGTCCACAACACCCCCCGGTTTCCACTCGCACGTCATGTGCACTTCTACCCGGTTTAGGTGTGTGATTGGCACCTTCTACCCGGGGGTTTTCTGCCTGCTATTCTTCGTCCGTCGATCCGATTTCGTTGAGCGATAGCTTGTCCGATCGCACGTGCTGTCCTCCGTCTATCTACTATAGGATCTGAACGTACTCTACAGCCGTATCGATATATTCCTGAGAGTGTTGGAATAATCACGCCTTCAATTTGGTCATTCATTCTATTTCGGCTGCCACGTCTCGCCCGTTGGTCCGATCCGGTCGAGCGATGACTCATCCGGTCGCCCACGCCGTTCTCCATCCGCTCACCGTGGGTTTTTGAACGCACCTCCCCCTGCGTTGGGGTATTCTGCCGAGAGTTGGAATGCTCGCACTTCCTGCCTGACAGTCCCCCACAATATGTCGATGATATCTTGCTTTTACAAATAACATTCATTTTGTTTCACTTTTAAACCTTTTTACTTCTGCTTACCCTAATCTTTCCGTTTCTCACGAAGAAGATATCAACGATAGTCCTAGACATTTTATCCACTAGACGACAAGGCGGCTCATTACAATACCAGGCGCACCGCAAGGCTACTTGGAGCGGTCGGTATCCAGTCTTTATCTTTTGCGTCTATTATTTACAAACGAGGTCCAGTACGAACTGCGTTTCACACAAATAGATATATGCACCACCGATTACCTATTAGGAGGTGGGGGAGATTACAGGTGTCATTCATAAACGGATATCCTGAAAAGTTTGTTGACAGTCACAGCCAGAAAAGAATGATCAAGACTGTCGTGAGTACGGTTCTTAAGAAGCAGGTCTTTCTGAAACTACTTTTCAAAAGCGACCATGTCACAACTGAAATAAGTCGGAAATTACAGTCTCCCCTGACTGATGCATACCCCGTAGCTGAATTTCTGTTGCTACTGCCAACTAGGGGGTGTTGCTCAGTCTGTTCATAATCGTGACCTATCGAAATGACCTCTGTGTTCACCTGTGGTTACGATGAGGTCTCTATCAGCAGAACAGATGGTTGCTTATGGAAAAGTGGCTTAACGTATGCTTAAGTGGTTGGTGCGCACGACGATACGACAGGCAGTGACAGCGGAACGATTGGACCGAAATCCCACCTTGTCCATCGCGAGGTCCACCATTAATACAGATCACGTTGTTGACCCATCAGTGCACTTTTTCAAAACCATCAGGAGCCTTTTCACTCTTGACGTGTTATTGCACAGCTGGAATCCAAGATTGCTCGCGTTTTCCGTGGCAATGTTATTCAGTACTCGCCGTCCAGTCCTGTGCGTGTGTGTGTGCATCAGCTGTTGACTCAGGCCGTTTTTCTGCCACGGGACTAATAATAGCCCTTTCTTCATGTTAACCGTTTCGTAATACTGTTGCTACGGCCATATCCTACAAGTTCTAATACCTTACGTTCGTAACTGAAGAGAGTAAGCGGAATGTTAACATCTCGCAGTATGTCTTCTTTCGTTATTGGTGAATTGGATCGAGGAAACTCAGCGTTTTAAAATTACTGGAACTTTTGATTTCGCGCCTCTGAGAAGATTATCCTAAGCCACAGTAGAGCGATATAACAACATTAATGAACACTAACAAAATCCGATTTGTTAGTCTGTCCGAATAGATCTGCAATCAACTGTGTGGTATCCATTACTATAAACAGGTGCATTTGAAATGTCTTGCGGTCCAACCAGACACTCCCATGTCAACTAGGGTCAGCTCACTTGGTAGGGAACTAAACAACTTCCGTGATTGTACTCGCTTTGCGAACCCCTCGTGATCCCTCTATCACTAAGCATGTTCTCATTCGATGACAATGTGGATGGTCGAGACGATTAGCCTGACTATTCGAACGTGGGAAAGGTTTCATCTACTCCAATTCTTTTAGATGAGACTCAACTGTGAAAAGTCAGGTCTTCGGCTGGATTCGAACCGATGACAGAAACAGAATACATCAACGCGGCAGGCGCTCTACTAGCTGAGCTACGAAGCCACGTCAGGAGCTCGGAAATTTTACATCTGGACTCTGTTACCCACCCATCCCACTGTCTCATATGAAATCCACTAAATGATCCAGGGGATCGACTGCGCCGGCATGATTTCTCAACCAGTCCACGCTGAAATCCACCAACGCCACTGCTGAACACTGGAATTCTAATGGATGTATTCTCTAGACATGTTAAGAGACCATCTAAGTGGAGTGATATTTAGGATAAGTACACTATGTTTTCTATCTGGGGCTGACAATACTCTGCACTTAGAAGTCATATAATTTGTACAGTTATGCTGTCTATGGTGAACGGTACACAATCACAACTAAACTTTTGATACAGCACATGTCTGACAGTTTACACAAAACTCACTAGTAACATCATTTACCTCGCAAAATACTTGGATTTGGTAGTCGATAACACAGTTGACACTACATTGGACGTGCGAGTTTCGTAACCTTACTAGAGCCAGAAATCATTTATTTGGCAAACTAAGATATGGACTAACGGTCCAGAATGACGACCGATAATACGCACTTGAATAAAATGGTGGGCCTCGATCAATCGGAACAGGAATAATTTAGTAGTGCGGCTGTAACAGTTATGTATCTCAAATCAACGCGTTTGGCGTGCAGGTGAATGCGAGCGTCGGCTGTTTCGTTTTTTTTTACCCTGGGTCGATATGTGCACAGCACTGGATACACACACACTCTCACACAGAAATGCACAGCATTTCGAGGCGTGTGCCAAAAGGTTAAGTAATGTACTGTAATCGTACTGCGGAACCTCTTAGTTTGCTGTCTTTTCATGCTTTAGTGGGTGACTTCATATTAGTGACCAGTGGGCTGATAGCCACATCCAATCGAACTCTTGACAGTAGCCGTGACGTGAACAAGATGGAACATGCTTCAGTCTACGCGTCACCCCAACTGATGTCTGACTACCCCTGAAAATGCCAAAGTAAAACTTACCTCCAAACGACCAAAATTCAGTTAACAGAGACAGGAGACTACAGAAAGGAACAGCTGAACACAGGACTCTGTCTCGTTTGACGACAATCAAACGGTTGTCAAGGTGACCAATTTGTCTAATACCACGCCCGAAAAATAAGCCCCAAATGTTCCATCGAGTATTTAAACATTGTTTTAGCAGGTTATAGAGACCGGAAGCGTGTGTGATAGAAAACCTGTTGGCCATCTAAGAGAGTCGAATGATAGTGCAACTGCTTTTGTGATCGTTCACACTGAATTAAGTCGTCTCAAAAAGTAACAAGCGAATAGCATAAGAATACAATACGTTGGGTTACTCTCTGCATAATGTCCGCATCCAGCGTCCTGAGTTGGACCACATGAGTGCGCGTTATTATGGGGTGAAATAAGCGGAAGTGATTCGTCTGGTCATGTTTTTTTTTAATCGTTGCATGGTTCACGGTGGGTGACAAGCCGGTGGAAATATGTAAGTAAGGATAATGACTGCACTCAATTGCGTTTCGGATGTCCAAAGTAGCTGTTCAATGAGTTTCTGTGTACCGCGATTCAGCTGGATTGAGGTTGGTGTGTAAACATGTGCGCGAGGGTCATAGGTCGTGCTCACGTGACGATATATTATCTGTAATGAATACGACCGAAAAAGCATTGGCCGTCTCGGTGTAGTAGGTCATCAGTGTACCCATACCACGCCGTCACGGAAGGGACGACAAGCATGTTGGTCACAAGTAAATTATACCAGTTACATGTAGTCTCTCCCTTGTATCAGCCAACGTCCTCCGTAATACACAAAATCACCCGCTTTCCTTTCTGGAAACCTGAGTCCTAGTGGCCTGCTACCTTTCTTTTCTTCAGCTTCGCCGTTGAACTGAATGATGAAAGTTTTGTTTGGTTGTCAGTCTATTTGTATGCTTTTAACCCTAATCTTATCTAGGGTACATTGAGGTGGGCTTATGTATTGAAATACCTCTTGCCTTGTATTTCCGGTACTCTTCTTCCCGGCGGCGTAAGCCACTTGAGGTGAAGGTTGAGCACAGGCACCCTTTGGCTTCGGTCACTGTGACAGGTTCGTCAGGAAACGATTTTTGCCAACGGTGCTTATGCACTAATGTATATGCACAGATTTGAGGGTAGAAACGAATGGATGCCATAGACAGTGCGCGCTCCCTTGCGATCACCACAAGCACCAACTTTAGGCAGGTTCATTGAATCTGAGCATAAGGTATCTATGACAGACTGACATCACCTATAACCGTATTTTGAACCTCTCCGATCGTGTGTATCAATAGTAGCTAATCACTCGAGGCGCAGCTCATAAACTAAAATGCTGACACTACGAAGTTGAAGAAACCTTTTGAGTAAAATAAACCTTAATTTCAACAAACTTATCGTTTTTATACATATTGACCAATTTACTGCAAGTTCTTCCAGTTTTCTACTTTTCCCACCCTCCCGGTTTATCATCTCAGCATGAACAGTCCTGGTCACATCGCCTGGTATGTCCATGAGGCCTACTTCCTTATCTTGTGCACTGTCAGCTACCTAGACCTTGTTCGTGCACCCTACGTGGGTGAATCCGACAAGGAAGAGATTTATGAAGTACACACGCCGATTGTCAAGGTGTTGAGATGAGCACAAACCTTGGAGCTAGGCAAGATAGTATACGGAAATCTTCGTCGCTTAATGTTGGCAATATCAAACCGATACAGTGTATTTTCGTTTGTCACTTGAACTAAGAAGGTATCGTGAACGTACGTTCGCACAAACCAGGTATAGACGGTTGTCATGCGATCGTTTGGTTTACTGACGGATCGGAATAATGCTTCCAACTGTACAACTACTAATCGACGGTCTAGGCAACACGCATGATTGTGGTGTATGAACTTGAGTTTGCTATGTTCTGGGGTGGTCCCAGTAAAGAGGTAAGTACCAAAATCAGTTATCTAAAATCTGGATTCAAGTGACCCAAGTGTTGAGGTTGCACGTTGTAACTCACAACATCAAAAATGTGCACAAACTATAGATTTTACACTGTGTGATACGTCAATCGAACGAAAACTAAGTTCGTTGTCATCTGATAACAAGTAGTACTCTCTAGAACGTGCTGTTCTCTGTTCATACATAAGATCCCGGCTATCTGATCAACGTGGTTAGATTATTTTAACTGGTGTTTCAACGATGGGCAGATATACACCATCCTCTTTCTGGCATTCCGTCTGCTTCATTCTGTCAGCACCAGATAGACATAATCTGCATGCTCTATTGGGTGATTAGTTTACCAGTGGAATGTAAAAACGTTCTTCAAAAATCCACGTTTTCACATGTGACAAGTTATTCCTGATGAACCCCTGTCACTTTTCTTGTCTCAGCTTGCGTAAGTGAAACGTCTTCAGAAAGAACAGAATTTTTTAAGTTTATCAATGGTATTATTTTGTATATCTGTTTCAGACACCTTCTAATTAAACTCTGTTGTTCGTCCTTTTTGAGCGAGTGATTACGAGATCACAAGCTCAATATGAATATATCTTCTTTATGCTTATTGTAGCGAAAAGGCGTTCAGTAAAGCACAATCTTTATTGCCCAACTCGCTAGTTACCATGCCACACGAGCGCTCGCGTTTTTGAATCACAATTCCAGTCCACAACACCCCCGGTTTCCACTCGCACGTC
>JTDE01001241.1:108385-127548 GCA_014338405.1 Paragonimus skrjabini miyazakii
TCAGTGTTTGCACGAGACTTCCGAGGTCAAAATAAATGGACCCCTGCCGTGATCTTAAAACGCAATGGGAAGGTGATCTACGAAGTCACTGTCGGGGAAGACACCTGGATAAGACATATCAACCAGTTGCGGAGGAACCCTGGCTTATTTCCGATCAAACGAGACTCAACTTCATTACATTGGAAAATTCTACTGGACACCTTCGAATAGGAGAAAAAGGCTGACGTGCTGCTGTCAAAAATAGGTGAGACAACACCTATTTCTTTTCCTCTTAGATAGTCCAAACGAACAAAAAAACACGTGAAACCCCTACAAGTGAACCCAAGATGCCAGACCTATGACACATACCGAAGAAGGGGAGGCGTTAGGAAACGTATCTCTCAACGAAGCAGCAAAGGTGAAAGACTTCATATCGATTGATCGATCCGGCTTGGAGTTAACTGATATGTTCTAATTTACTCAGTTAATCAAGCTCACTCAGTTAATCAGAGTGCAGCTGCGCGATCGAACGTCTGTACATTATGTAAACTGTTTTCACGCGTGCACTTTCGGATGCCCCTCTGTAACGTGATTACTTCTAACGCTGTGCCTGCCATGTATCGTACTTATTTCGACCTATAAATTTGGAGCCTCTGTGGTCTAATTCTGAACTCGCTTCACCTTTCCAATAAACGTTGTTGCCGCACCTATTCTTTTTCTTGGTTCTGGGTCAACGATCGAGCCCGTTGCATCATCCATTCATAATTTAATCAACGCCATGTCGACAGCTGGCTTAACCACAGATTAGGGAAAATAATACCTGACTTTCTTCCGTTAAAAATTCTCTCTCTTTGGCCAGCTCGTAGAAGTAAGTCTGACAGTCATCCGCGCAGAGTTTTCGTAAGCTTCTGTTTCAAATCACGGCGACTTTTTTGTATTCAATGTCATGTGGATTGGTCAACGTTTGTTCGCAGGTTCTGTTGAATCAGCAGAAATTCACTTCTGCCAAATCTGCGATGCTCGTTTGAAATAAACCTGTATACATGCATCTTGTACAACTGTCGAAATTTCTGTCTACTGATCGCTCGAACTTTTGCACTCTTACAAAATGGACGTGTTGTCAGTGCTGCGTGAAGCGTGTTTAAGACACTGCCCTCTACCAAATTCCAGTTGAATACTTTATGTTTGTGAGCAGATGATCTTTGCCTAAACGATAAAACAAAACGGGCACAAACAGAGGCATAGTCTGAGCCAAGGTGTTTGCTTCAAATTGAACTACAGTCTTGAATATAGTACCGCCACTTGACACCTGGAGATGTTATTCAAGTTGCATTGCTGGATATGAGAGTCTGTGAATTACGCTTAATTGTATTATCCAATCACCATCGTCAATGCACCTCGTTCGGACATCGAACAGATTTCCCAACCGCTTCCCCGTGGTTTAAGATGACCAGGTTCTATGTTTGCAGTGACATTAAGCATGATGATGTGTGTGTTTACCGTGCTGCAGAAGATCGAAGTGAACAGCACAGAAATCAGTCCTGACAGCATCGGAAATATCTTCTGTTGGAACGGATGACAGATACACATTGCCTTCCTGGTCTATGTGGAGCGATTTTGAACGATGCACAATCGACCAGTCACTGATTTCCAGTTTAAGAAGCTGTGCTCTGTATGAGAACTCAGTGCGATCCCCCCTTCAGCTTGACCATGGGATTTGGCTTTGTCAACGCCAGACCTTGTGAAAGAACTAGCGATCCATGGCATTGGACAGAAATTAACATAGGGGTAAGATTCTGTGACTACAAGCAATTTTTTTTCTACGCCTGAGACTTTCATCCATTTAGGGCCGTGACGTTGGCGATCCACTTGTTTGTTTTACGGTTTTTTCTCACACAATCCAAAAACGTGTGATGAGCTACTCAACAGTTCGTCTGTAATTCACGAGCTGTTTAGCCATGGACCAGTCAGATGTCACTTTAAGATACACTAGCAATTGCACTGTTGTGTCATACACTATTTGTCTTTTATCAATATCTGATAAATTAGATGACAGCATGTGAATTGACATGTGCTATTGTTGCCAACTAATACATGGCACTAAAGTAATATTGTAATTGCGAATTCGTGTATCACGAATAGGAATTCCTCACTGTGGCCACCCTAGATAGATTTCTTCACTAGGTACGGGGAAATTTCGAGATTAAGTCTGCATTGTCGGAATGGTCAAAGTCCATTACTGCGACTATTAGGAATTATATTCTGTAACTCAGATATCACATTATCCAAATCGAAACTCTGATTCTGAGTACGAATTAACGTCCAGTAATAGGTTAGTAAAACAAGTTTGACCTGTATCTCAAAATGCATTCAACACTTCCATTGTGGGATAGCAACAGTATATCTCACATGTGGCACGGAAATTGACTGAGCAGAATGATTAACGCTGAGATCTTTTCTGTACCAAAACAGTGTTGAACATTTTATCGAAATATCAAACGCCAACTTAGAAAAGGTGATCTAAGCCATTAAGAATATGTTGTTAGAACTGTACTTATTTTAACTTTTCTGAATTAATTTTTGTAAACATTAGTACATCAAATTTTTTCGTGACGGGACTGAATTTGACAAAAACTCGTCATTTTTGTGAGTTTTAGTTGATGCCTTTCAGAATTTCAAATGAAGTGGAATTGACCATATTTGTGTGTGATGTAGCAATAATGTAATGATCATGAACAGAACTAACCTATAAAACAAAATATTCCACCTCATAGACGTTACCAATTTCAAGGAGTTTTTTCATCAATCGCACCACTGTCATGTGCTCTTCCAGGTAATATGTGAATTGTTTATCCTCAGGTTGAACAAATCCAGAAAACCTGGCTGTAGGAGAAATCGTGGCTCGAACATGTGATCTTATGATTGATGGCTGGTGTGCTCACACTATCGGTTTGTGATTAGTGCATTTACTTCGAAGTGCTTATCTGTTTCCAAGTGATAAAACGACTGTGTCTTCCCTTTACTCGAAATTGTCGTTATCGACCGCATGTGCATCTCGCTGATTAGTTGAGTGTTGTCGTGCACAAGACTCACCATTTGCAGGTAGATAGTCAGTTGTTCTACTCGAATAAGATCAAGCTGTCAGTTTGTGCGTTGACTGAAATCATATTCCAGAACCCTGTTCACCTGTCTCATCGAGGAATGGTTGCACATTTACAAAAATGGAGTTATCCAACTTTGAGAATAACAGTTAGAACACAAAAACTGGTACATATAAGCAATTCGTATCAACCCGTCGATACCAGATTCACAATAACGTGAATTGTTTTTAGACAGCAAACAATTCAGGGGGTGATAATCAATCAGTTGGTTAAAATAAGTCACTAGGTTCTTGGAAAGGTCAGGTTCATGAATAGTTATTTCTGGACACACAGAGTTGGCTTGAGGCGATTGATTGCGGCCGCTTCAGCAAACCGCAGGAATTTTGGATTGAAATGATGTAACAGGATTGTGAATGCACACGCTGGATCGATAGCGTGATCAGTGGTCAGGACGTGTCAATCGACTGATGAAACTGGCTGTTTACATGTTTCAGCATTATTGCCGTTTACCGATAAAACGGAATTTTGCACACATTTAGACAAGTGTTCGATCACTCTGCCAACCAGGCATCTTTCGGTTCTGCCTATGTAAATTTCTCTACAGTTACATGCAAATTGGCAAACACAATGTGACGTAGTGCCGGTAGGCTGGTCTCCTTTGATTTAGTGCACTGGTAGCTTTTGGGTTCGAGAGAGTACATGGAGTTCAGCTGCACTAAATATTCATTTCAGTGAATTTCTCAGTACTTCTGTTGTTTGCCCTATGATGTGGTCACTGTTAAAAGACAGCTGTACCGAAATCCTTTTTCTACAGTGATCACCTCTTCGGATAGTACTCTGTCTACTGTACTTTTCTGTGAACTTTTGAGAGTAACCATTTGATTGTAGGACGGAAGTCATAAATTTTACTTTGAAGTTGAACATCACCCACAATTGATCGCCGCTGTCGAATTTCCATAGACTTTCCAGTCCACAAGACTGTCGTGAGTGCAGATTTGTCTTCCTCATGTGAACAGCGTATTTATAGGCGCTCGTTTATGTTGGACTGCTGTGAAAATGCTGAACTGTGAGTACTGACCGGACCGCGTAGATTTCTTATAGACAGCTCTTCTAATCGAGCCATCTTCTCGGCGACATTTAAGTGTCTAGAAATGGCAGACAGTTGTTGGCCTCAAATTCACACGTAACTTTCAGGTTAAAGTGGCAATTATTTAGGCGTTGCATCATGTTATCTACTATCTGTTTGGATCGACTTATTATCAACGTGTCGTCGACGTAACGCTTGTGGTATGACAAGCTTGTTATCCCCGTAGTTAGCTCTTGCTCAATTCTTAACATGAAAAAGTCTGTTAAGAAGGGACCCAGCGGACTGCCCATGGCTACTCCATCTATTTTACGGTAGGACTGATCGGGAAAACGAAAACTGACATTCTTAGTGTACAGCAACAAACCTTCCTTCAGTATATCGGTTGTGAAGTGCAATATAACGTGATTCGCTTCGACGAACTCACAAATATAGTCAATCGTTTTATGCAGAGGGACGTTTGTGAACAGTGACTGAACGTCTACAGAGTATGAATTAATCACTGATCAGTTCGAAAGCATCTTTGATTGGATGTGCCTGAAACTTTTGTTTCAGTGGAGTCACAATAGTAAATAGCCAACGTGCTAACTTGTGGTATGGAGAGTACGTCATTGTCAGAACTGGGCGGGGCGGCATCCCAGACTTATGCGTCTTCGGCAGGCCGTATAGCTGGAATGTTGACGATTTACACGGTTTAGGGACGTACAGATTACTTCATTAATAATCCGCAAATTTAAAAGCAATTGCAGATGTCGTCCTATGCGGTCACTTATTTCGGTGACATTATCCAATGTCTATTCGTTGAAAATTCGTTTGGCGATCCAGTATTGACATCTTCTGCACATTGTCTAAAATGACGGCCCCAGAGCCTTTATCCATCCCGAGTATTACGTTTGTTAATGTGCATGCATGCAGGTACGTGCTTCGTGCAATCAAGGCTTGGAATTCCCGATGATATTGGTTTTGGGATAAAACCAGTCTTGCTGACGTCCAGATAGTTCTCATCAAATAATGGGGCACTCACAAGTTGACGGCGAGGCGGACGACAGCAAGCAGCGATGAAAAGATTTATCAGTGCACAATAAGGACGTCTACGAGATTTTCACACCCATTTACGAGGCTTGCAGGCATTATATCCTCCTCATTGTCGACGAACGTTTCGCATCGCCGAAAACCAGGACCAGATCAACCGATTTTACCTCAAACTTCCCTAACATGCATTGCATCGATGTTTGAATGATGGATGATATCAAAAAATTTAGTTATGTTGCAGTGTAGGGTAACCGGGTTTCACAAACCTCAGCTGACGTTAGGAATAATCTTCAACCTGAGAATGTGACATCACGACCAATAAAAGGATCGTAAGACGAAAGATGTAACATTTCTGACGCTAGTTTGAATCCAGCAGAAGTCCGAATTTTTAATAAATCGATCGTTTTATAGTTTACAAATTTGCCAAGCTACCGAAGAGTAGTACTAACAAAATGCTTAATGGCGGCTTTGGTGGATGTTAGTGTCCGAGATAATCTTACCGTGATTGTTCACCCTCTGGATGGTATGATGGACACCGTATACACAATGGGGTGGTTGGGTAAAATGAACTACTAGTTTAAAAATCCAAGACTCTTGGAATGGGTCTGTGGCCCAGCTTGTATAGCATATGCCACCTAGGGGTATGCGGTTCTTATAGCTGGTTCGAATCCACCTGAAGCCCAAAGTTTTCGCAAACGGATTGTTCCATAGTTGACAACTTTGGCATACCACTCACCAGTAATACCAATACTGACTTTTATAAGACCCAATACAACCTAAATCATGTGTAAGAAGGCAGAAAATTTAGTGTATACGGTGCGCGTGTGTATGAATCACATCCGGGTATCAAAGATACTAAAGGAAAGTGAGAACGCATTCTACCGGAAACACAATCATTACTAACTTGTCATAAAATGCCAAACCAAACGAAAAGTGTTGATCTGCTTTCGGTCGCGTATTCAAACAAAACGCATTAACAAAAATCTTACTATAGTCATAGAATATAACAAGAACAAATATTGGTTTCTTATCGTGGACAGTATGCTCAGAATGTACAATTTTGATATTGCATAACGTCCGTTTTAGAAAATATCCTGAACATGTCGACTCACAAAATCTCGGTCTTTTATGTAGAGGCATTTGATGCTTAATTGAACAGAGTAATTCTCAATGAAAGATATCATAAAAAATCGTCAGTTCGCCTGCTGCAAACATCGCACTCTAATTGTGAGAGAACAAACATCGGTTACGCAGGCCATCTGCACATTTTACAGTTGATGCTGGCAGATGTACTCGGTTGTCAGTTATTCGCTAACGAATGGTATTTAGGGTATGCTTTTAGTGTAATGCTCAAGAGAGAATAAAATACCTATCTGTCGCAATATTTCTCCTTGCTGTGTTGGCTAGCTGCGTCCGAATATCGAATCAGTAGCGACCGTATTACAACTGGTATGATTTGCTATCTTTAAGGGAAAAATTTATAAGAACCTTGTTGCTATTACTCAACCGAGCACGGAACACTTTCGACACTCTTTCTAGACGTCAATGTAGGCGGTTTACGTTGGGGGTGGTCTGACATCAACGATGGCTATATCTAAACAGGTGATTGGACCAAAAGTTTATTGTTTAGTGTGCGATTGAACTGATCCTGAATTTCAGTACAACATTAGCTTAAAGGCAGATCGTTGCATATGATTGGTACCATTTTGAATCACGATTGTGTAAGCGATGTACATGATTTACTAGAGCTCTGGTTCATGGTTGCTCAATTTTACTACCGTTTCAGATTCTTGTCGCATAGTACAACCTACATGAAAGAAGCCCTCAAACGTCCCTGCACCTAGAAGATAACACCTCCAATGAGGCATCCATTGACGGGCTGCTCCGAAAGGTTTGAGGACGACATAAATAGGTAAAAGATTAATGAACTCCAGAAATCTGAGTGGAGAACGAATCCCAACCTACAAAATGTTTCATTCATTTGCCTATCCACTGGCGATTGTCGATTCATTAGGCAAAAACGGGCGATTAGATGGTCACTAGGTACGAGACTGTGCAAGCAGAACCTCTGTTTATTCCGAACCAGCCCACTCTGGAATGCACTGTTTAACGGTTCGACAAACACGATGCGAGGATCATCTGGCGCTACAGTTCTTTTTGACCACTTACTTAAAGCGCTCCAGCGGATCACTCACCGTGTGTGCCGTCTGTGTATCTGTTTGTATTTTATTGCCTGCCTGCATATGTCATCAGATGTAATAGTATACTGGTGTAAGGTGTCCCAGTGTTCAATGTTGGCATTCGGTTTTCTCTTTCCTATTGGACCTGTATACCAATGGATGAAGACTTGACCAATGACATAGAGCTAGCCAGTTTGAACAAACTGCCTACTTTACCTACAAGGACAAAGCCGCTAACAACATTTTGATTTAAGAATAAACGTTTAAATCATTGGCAGCGTAAGAATGTTTCACAGGTGTCTTCCTACGTTTGAGATGGAACTTTCAGTTACCGTTTTGGCTCACACAGTTATCTCAAAAATGGCACGAAAAACTCAGAAGCAGTAAAAAAGAAAAGCACGCATTTCCTAGTTGAGAAGCCGTGGCTTCCAAGACAGTTTATAAGATTCTCGATCTTGAGGAAGCGGTGAGCTGTTTTGTGATTAATCATAATCATCATGGTCACAGACAGCAATACATCAGTGGTTCCTACTGATGCTTAACTGCCGCATAACCACGAGGGAAAAAAGCAAACCCGGTATAGGAAGAGAGAAAAAAGAAAGGGAATGAAAGGGACCTAACTACTAAAAATAGCTTGGCCTGTATTCAGACATTCAACATCCAGGTGTCTACACCTTACAAACAAACAACCAAGCTGTAGGTGAAAGTAGGGCACCATCAGCAACCTTACGGTTTTCACTGCCCCCGCACTCACTTCAGAGAAGTCCGCCAAGTGACGACAACATTCACGCCACTGAGCTCGATTAGTCGGTATTTCACATGAATTCTCCAGCCACCAAGAAAATGCACAATATCTTATGCAAGTGTGAATTTCACTCAGCAGAACACAAGCTTTTCAATTCTTGCCATCAAGTGATGACTAGAATGCGAAGATCGATTTAACGATTATACCAGATATCGACAAAAGGCCGTTCCATCCATATCATTATCGAAATACCGAAACAATTCAAGACATACACTGAACTTACGAAGTCCTTTTTTGTGATCTCATCAGATTACTAGTCGGTAGCCTGATGGCTAGTGAACTGTTTATGGTCACGCCTGCACGGCGAGAACCTGGCTTTTTTCAGCTGTGACGCAGATCAGATTCACGCCTGTCAGAGCTAATTTAAGGTGGGGCTATGTCGTAAATTCGATTGGTAACCGATTCAGACAGAAAAGATCAATGAAACACCGACAAGTGCAGATAGTCAATATTGACGCACACAAACCGCAAATAATGGATGATTGCGGAATTTTATTGGAAACAAAAATATAAATTACTAGTTAGTAGTAATCGCTCATGGTATTTGGGTGATCTGTCAGTTTTGTTTTCGACCTCTCTCTCTTTTGTCGCCTACTAGGCTACCATATCGACAAAAAAAGAAAACGGTGACCTGAGCAACACTAGGAAATCTTAGTTTATTAGAAAACGGTACCTTTTTTCCTTCCAGAGAAACAACGATATTTACGATTGCGATTAAGCCTCAAGCGCTTTGAGTTGTGATTGACCCGTTCGTTGTTACGTTCCATGACCTTGCCTTAAGCAACTCACCTGCTTAAATCGGACGCGCGTTCAAACAACTTTCTTTGATCACCACCTCTTACAAACAAGTCCTTTGTAGCAGCTGATCCCCGTTTTTGACTAATTGGCGCCGATCGAGTACAATTCCGCATCAGCTTATGCGTGTGTTCTGACTGGCTGAGCTTCCTCTGATCAGAAAACCGCCCCAGTTCAATTTCATTACACCCTTGAACAAAGCCTAGGAGATGTCATGTGCTACCCATTCACCCAAGCCATACCAACTGATTGGAGACAAGTTGATACTCGTTTGGTATACTGTTGTACAGGGATTTGGGTATGAGAAGTTCGTGCTTTGGCTGGACTTGGACCAGCGACAGGAATCAAGTACATCCACGCACCGCGTGATCAATCAGGCACACCGGGTCTAAGAAATCTCACGATTAAATATGGTTATCTACCAATGAACCGCGACGCATTATCCAAGGGGTAGATCAGCGTGGTCAAAGTTGGATTCGCTTTAAGATAATCAGTTTACCAACTAGCTCATGTGGAGCAGCATGCATTTAACAGGATATATTCCGTACGTCCCGGATAAGTAGGCTTTAGCAGGCCAGCCCAGCTGGTGGTGGTCATTTAGAATAGACATGAACTGATAACTAGTCAACCAGTGAAGTATCAGAACCGACTGATAACACAATACCATCAGCAGATATCCCATATTGATTACCTGTATTGACCAAATTAGAGATAAACGTGTTTCAGTCTTTTCAGTAGGTTAGGGACACGTTTATGTGTCCGGAATTACTAATCCGGTAACCTGTTACAAGTGAGCTGATTAGTAACAATAATAGTAACAATATTACGAATGTCAACATGTTGTCGAAATGGGTTAGATTTTATTCATGTTATTTCATTCATTCACTGTACTTGACTATTTCATACGTGTGGTTTGCTGATATACATACAACGCGACCAAGTAATTTAGCTTTTTCAGTGACTGACCAATTAATTCAGCTTAGTTCACGTTACAAACATGTACCTCTCATACACCTGTTGAAAGCAAAACATCACAATTTTTTCCCGCATGCGCTGATTTGTGTGTTATTTCAGCAATATTTTGTAAACATAGCTTGCGAGCACGAAGTGGAATATTGCTTGTTCTCACATCAGATGTAAGAATTTTCGGTGATCTTTTGATGAATAAACAAACAGAATCCCCTAATCAAACTAATGTTAAATACCAGTAAGAAAAAGCGTCCATCCATTTTTATTCGGATAATTCTATATTGGTGAACGACATTTTGAGCAGGTGGTCAACGTTCTTTTGTATAAAAATGTCAACAGAGGTTTACAATGGCATTGTTGCTTCAAACTGCCAGAAGTTCTTAGCATTAAGGTTGATGAACAGAACTCAGTAACAACTTTGCATGAATTATAATAGGACTCATGCGATTTGAAAATCTATCGTGTGGTCCAAGTAGCTTAGAAAACAAGTACTAAGAGCACCGAGTATAGCAACCTCTGAATGCCAACCACATGTTGTGATGGTGCGGTAGAACACAAGTGAGTATGCTTATCCATCTTGCATATTAGCAATCCCGAACATAACTTAAGACTAACAGATCACTGGAGATTGGGAGGGGGGAGTACGAATGGTCTTTCCGCACACCGAGACGGTTTTGATGGTGGTAGCCTCTGTTGTTGATAACAATCGCACATTAGAAGCTCTGGAGTGCGCCTGACAAATAGTGTAGATGATTTAGAATACTTCTTCCAGCTTGTGGTTCTTCCAGCATGACCAACTCAACAAAGCCAGATGACACAGTATGTACCAAACGACGAAGAAAAACGAAACAAGCTGAGCTTTAGAAATGAAACCAATATTGGGTGGATGTTGAACAATGATATCACATTTGCGCAGGGCAGGCAATTTCAGTTGTACTTGAAATCACGGAAGAACAATGGGTCCACCTGTGAGCATACTGCTCACAGAGACAAGTGAACTCTGTCACAACATTGGCAATTACAAGCTCTCATCACTGGTCATGTCAACCATTAGTCCAGTGACCACTTCTTACTCAACCACGTATTGCTATCGACAGTCAAACCTTTTAAGATATACGGCCTAGGTGCACTTTACTGACTACCACCTGTGTTCGGAACCGATGAAAATTGACTGAATCGGGTGGACGAGTGAATATCACTCACTACGGGGTACCAGGAAACAAATATAGTATTCGACCGGTCACGTAGTTATAGAAGAGTGCATTGAACAATGGTGACTGGAATGGTAGTTAGCATTCGTTACTGACAAATCAACAACAACAACAAAAACTGGTACATTGGGTAGTTTCATTACAATACAAACAGTGAAGCCGGAATAGGCGTACATTTCGAGGACTCAATCATTCCGTGCATTATTATCAATCAGAAAATATGCAAACAAACAAGGATTTTTAGTTAAATGGACTAACAGCAAAACTCGTTCCGTCCGAAAATAAAACCTCACGTGCTTCTTGATCTTAAGAAGTGGGACAAATTAACGACACCGCACTTCATAGACTCTCTGATTCGTGTGGATTAAGCAAACTATACCACCTTGTCCATATTTCGTGTATGAATGCAGAGTGAGAGGATATTTCACCATTGTTTAAAATTCAGCTGAAATATTTACGTACATTTCAAGTCAGTGTGTGAATTCGACGGCATAGTGGTAAACCCGAGCTAATTTCACAAGGTCATACCCCAGAGTTCAAACCCCAGTAGCAACAACAATACACACCCCTAATAGGCTTTAATAAGTAGACAAAATCTGTGTAAAATGCTTCTGTACACAATGGATCGGCCAGAAATTCTATCCCAATGTGGAAATTACGATGAGCTACTAGCTACGTGTCAATTAGGACAGTGCCGTCTGGCAAGTATGCAGTTACTGAAAACGCTTCTCAAACAGTGTAACTAAGCTTAATGTGAAAGTGACTGCTGTGAAGAAGGATGAGTATATCCCATCACCTTTTGGTTAAGTGCAGTCTAAACTATGCAGTTCTGTTTTAATCGTTGTCTAAAAGCCATGTAAGTAAATCGCACAATGTTGTTTCTATGTCACATGGCAAGGCAAACGGGGTCCTGAAAGTAGCATAAACACACGCACATCTAGAGGTTGGTACATATTTCATTCAGTTGATAAAACTATCGCTACTATTTGTGGATCGAAAAAGATTTATTTATTGGCATGACTTCGTTGTTCACGAATCTTGTGAATGAATATGTGAGGTTCCAGTTAGTTCGGTGTGATATCAATTACAGAAAATGCTCGAAGGAAGTTGTAGCCGAAATTCAAATCAACGTTAAGATTTTTCTCCCAAGGTCAGCACCACCTTCATTGGGAGGCATAGATTGGAGCGGTAACGGTTCCGAAAGAAGAGGTCTTCGACTTTCACGTCTAAAGATATTTATTGTTGTTTCGAGAACTAGGTCCCCTACGGACTGGATAATATAAGGCAAGAATAAGTCAGGAAACCAGGCCACGGAACGTAGTTACTATTCGACTGTATCGGGCCTACGTGAGGCAAGAATACGTCAAAGCATTGTATCTTCGAATCAGAACACCAATTCCTTGTCCACCTGCTTCCCCTTCACCTATGGATGTTTGTTTGGGTTAAAATGTAATAAATACTTTTCAGTAGTAGTAAGCTCGTGCATGTTTATTAGCATAGAACTTAAGAAGTAAGAGTGGAGACATCGGGAACATTCTATCATCAAGTGAGTTTAAGAGCTATCGATGGGTAATCCCAAAGTTCAGATTAAAACTGTTTCGAATTTGGTGGACCTCATCAGGTAACGATTTAAAATATTATCAACCCTGTTAACATCAGATTTAAGCTTTACCACTGGCTTGCTTAATTGGTTCAACCTAGTTTACACTGGAACCTACTGGCGTTAGATGAACACATTCTAACCCGAGACTTTGCAAATGTGCTCCGCTTGGCCACTTGTATGATTCAGACTTTATCTTGATTGCAAACACCCTTGGAAGACAAACAGAAAAATGTAAGGACCCCCCATTGCAGTCTTCAACAGCGTAAATTGGTCACCAGATGTATCGTGTGTGTGTGTGTGTGTGGCACTACCAAGTCATATTCGTTATGTTCTGTCCTGTTTACACACGTTTCTCCTCCGGACGCCGACGGTTAATGTGAGAAACAAATGAAACCATCGATTTGTTTGTAGACCGCCTCATGACATCTACAACTACAGTGTTGCTTACCCGATCGACTCGATCCTTAAGCAAATTCTTCCATGTGGCAGGTAGTTCTCATTCATTACACACCTGAATGAAGACCATACTTCCTCCGAGTGATCTTAATTAAAAGACTAGGTGTTCAGTTTAATAATAGTCGCTAATTTTTCCCACTTAAACTGTACAGAATGTACCAAAGTTTCTCATGGTCTACATCCGTGAGGTCAAATATGATTAAGTGTATGGAATAGACACTCATACGTCATTCTATAAAAATGTTCAAACTAAATTCACTAGCATTATGCTAGTCTTGTACTCACACATTTTCGGCTGTTATAAACTGCAAGTGTTCTTAAGCGGATCGTTTGTTCAGTACATGGTTTCAATAATAGTCATAGTAGTAATGAAAGACAGCGATACATAAATGGTTCGCATTTAATCGTTAAGCAAAATATGTAAAAAGCTCAGGCTGTACACAACAGAATAGAGAAGGGGAAGAAACCTAACTACTGAAAGCAACCATTGCTATACTCAAACCTTCATCAACAAGATGACTACGTCGTGCAAACAAGCGAAAGTAGAGCATCATCAACAAGAGAGCTTGCTTACGACTTTCACTGCCCCGTGTCATTAGGTGCACTCATTTCACAGATAACTCGACCAAACGATTACAACGTTCAAGTCACTGATCCCGACCAGCCACTATCTGTAAGCACCCATTAGAACTAACACTTATAGTTAAGACGTGTACGCGAACCGACCTGTTAACCTCGTCATGTGCATGCTCACGTTAATAACCGCGTTGACATATCCTATTTGATAATTGAAAGCCGTCCGACCTTTATAAGACTCTACCCTACATTTCGAGTGTTGACGTGAAATAAATAAAAACTTGTGTTTATTCGTTGTATGCCCAACACGACTGGTGAGTCCTGTTTGGTCAACACCACTGTTGTTGGTACCATCCCATCTCGCATCCACTGACTTACTCAAATCCATTATCCTGCACACGGATGAACATGACCATTGCTCAAGAACCGTGACAAATCAAAAACGATCGGGATCTGTTGCACTGGTTCGCGTCACGAGGCATCTCCAGTGGGAAGCCAGAGGGACACAACACATCATGCCTTGTCTTCGTCATACAGTCTTAACGGTAAACGATGTTGCTGGAAAGATCTTTGACTTCAAGGTTTGTACAGGTGGATCCAACCAACAAATTCCTGGTTATGGGCTAGCCTAACATTAGCTTGTCTTCCTGCTGCATTCCGCAAACTTCCACAGTCTCAGGCGGTGGTTCATGACAATAAAGATCATTTCTACTGTGCCCCTAGGATTTTGACAATTCCAAACGTTTTGCTGTATAGTTTTTTTATTCAAGTATATTTGGTACACTGCTACTTACATTTCCTATATGTACTAATATTGGCGTCAATCACCTTCTGATTATAAGCAACCTACACTCTGATTCGTCTCACCTGAAGTATCCAGTTACTGTCTCTATGACTTCCTAGGACCCAAGCCCAGGAGACGAATCTGATCCACAGCGGTCAACTCTTTGATGAACGATTTCATTTGTCTATGCAAGCACATTATCTGTTTATATCGCAACTTATTCCAGTTGACTGTAATACCGGAAACTACTGCTCGGTGTGACAGACGATTAACTGGCATATTTAGTATATCGCCAAACTATCTACTTCTGAGTAAACTATTAGGTAACGGCTTCCGGTTATGAAGAATTGATAGCTGTATTACTGGACGAGTACATAATTCAGGTATAATAGAAACTAACTCAAAAACAATAGTTGTTGAGTCATACTAATTGTTTGCTGGTTTATTGATATCTCACGTTGACAAGAATGATGTCAACTTCAACACGCGAGTTATACTTACACTAGTGGGCGGTGGAAAGGTCAGGGGTTTGAATCAGTGTTCATTCAGGAAGGTTAGTGATAGAAAAATATCTTGTTCATGGGTTAAGTTATTTTTGTTGACGATGTGTGGCTTCCGTTTGACAACGGAACAAGACCTAGGCAATAGAAATATCCTGAAAAATCTTCCATTCCTGAACTGCTGGAAAGCGCAAAGGATATTCTAGTTTAAGGTGTTCCGTAAAACAATTGAATTGTCTGGGTTCAACGTTCGTTTATAGATCTAATCGCTCTGTTTTCACACTGAAAGCCGCTAAGATTGTTCAATTGAGTTTCCCGCGTTGGTTGCTGTGTATCAAACTCTGAGTGTAGTCATTTTCTGTTGATTCAGTTTTCTCAAGCGGACTTCAGAGAGAACTCAAATGAATTTTTACGCAACATTCTGAGTTTTGTCAAGCCGGATGGATTATGTGATGAAAATACGAATTCCCTTAAAATTGACTTTTCGCGTCAACTAAAAATAGCAAAACAGCCAATATTGATCGGCAAATACCGTGGGAATTTCACATCTGTCAACATTCCTGTAATTTTCATTTGGTTCAGACGATGGTTATCCAGTAACTGACCTACGTTAATCGGAAAACCAAGCAAATGTGTTCAGATATGTATTGGATTGCAATGTGTGGCTACATCTTACCAGGAACCCACTCGACTTAGGATGAATTGGACAGTGGAATCGAATTCAATCACATTCATTATCATACTTAAAATTTTCACGTAAGTGTTTTTAACTTTTTATCTAGTTAAACCTGTAATGAGGACTAGCGATCGCCCCATACTACTCACACCACCACTATTCAGTAGTGAGGCGACAGCATGGATTTTGCAGTAAAAATAGCCGCAGGAAAAACACGGGAAGAAAAATCACACCAATACGATAGTGCAGTATGCCATGGAATAGTTCTGGCTATGCAAAAGAGCTGAGCATTAGCGTCTGTGGCAGCCAGGACCTTCTGGGACGATTGCCACATGCAGATGAGTGTTTTTGTTTCACGTCCCTTCTGAACACCTAACCCGTGTTAGTTTCCTAAATAAACAACATTTGCGCTATCCGTGTTCTTGGCTCACAACACCGGTTTCAGTGAAATAAAGCAAGCACAATTTAGTGGGATTTATTGAACTACTGAAATAATCTATCGTGTCAAATTTTGTGCGGTTAACATATGAACAGTATTGGCAGCTTCATAAGACGTACATTATACAACTCTTGCTTACGACTCCTAGCCTGCGATAGTATCGGTAAAGACTGCTTACCATGGTAGATGACTAGGTGGCATTCGTAATGCATGAACATCTACGTCTGTGCAAACTCAAACATTGACACACTAGCAACTATTCGCTTCCTAACCTCCTCATTGTTTACTCGTTGTTGCCACCCGACGCGAGCGACCGTACGCAAATGCTGAAAGTTATAATAAACCGGATATCGTTATCGTGAGGACGTAGAACCTGTACCACTTTCAGACAGTTATCAAAGTATTGCCTTGTGGCCATCGTATTCTAGCCAGCTATTGCCAGTTTTGACAGATGGCTATCCAAAAACCAAAGGCTCTGCCACCGACCTCAGAACTGACTTCAACTACGACGCACAGTCCGACGGTTTGGAACGGTCTACTGTCCGATCAACCGATCTCATCAGTGCAGAATTAGACAGGTTGGTCGGGCAGACCAGCATGTTAATAAGTGTGTCCCCACACCACGAACGGACGCACCAAGATGTTGTACATGTCGTGCGCAGTGCGTGCGTGCCTTAGTGCCGTGCCCGCCTACTGATTAGAACATGCTAGCCTAAATGGTTAGCATTGGTAGAAATGACGGTCGTGGGCTAAAAACGAAATGGAGAGTACTGAACTATGACGGGTGAACCTGTAGGTGTAAAACTTGTTCTCCAAGTATACTGATTTTTTGTACATTCTTAAAATTTCATTTATGGCTGACAAAAACGCGTTAATATGATTTATCCCCTCACAGAAAGATACCAAACACACGCGTTGTTTTGAGTGGGTATATTGTGAAACCACAAAATCCACTGTATTCAACGACAGCATGCGTGATCAAAGGCTACGCTAGTGAGTAAAACAGAAATGGTGGCTATACATTTTTTCTATGATGCCTTAATGGCAGAAACGTATAATGGAATCAGTAAACCATACTGTCGAATATGAAACAATTCAAGGTATTACTTCTATTTATTCACTTATACATAAAACCATACACCAAGTAAAATTTAAGATACCTTCTATACTAAGCAAGCATAAGCACCTATCGGTTTAGACTTTGAAACAAGAGTACTAAACTTTTAATCAACTATGAAGGAAGCTTTGTTCATACTGCTCCATCCACCGATTATATCATAATCGGATGAGAGGTTTAATACTATATTCTATCGGCATTTATCCGTCGATAGCTATATCTCACAGATTTTCTGATTACCTTCGTGACTCACTCCAACAGGTCATCAAATGTTCCTACCTGTCAAAACGATCATCCTGTAGTTGGAATTGATATATCTGCATACCGGCTATTTTCTTCACAGTCTCACTTTCTTTTCCACACTCGTTTATATTTTATTCATAAGTGTATCCAGACTAATTCATTATTTCTCTCTTTTTCTTCCATACAAACCTATGAATCTGTCTTCCATAAGAATGTTTTGAAGAAAAAAAACTGACTACATGTGCGGAACTATTTTCTTCAAACAATATATCTGAAAAGCTCTAGATATCTACTGCAGGACAATAAACTGTTATTTACATGTGAACATCAGTTGCCGAAACATAAGACAAACCTTAAAATCTTGAGCAGTGTAGGTAAATGTACTCACAATACCAGTCATGCAGTATAAGTGAATATGTGACAAAATGTCTAAGAATATCAACAGCTGTATATCAAAGTGATTGACCATAGGGGTGTATTAATACAAACTTCTGGTACGCGTGCGTGGTAGGCAAATCATTTGATTCATCAAGTTTTAAACATCAAATAAAAAGAGAACTAGGGGAAAATGTTTGCTACGACTGTGCCAGTTTAGGTTCATCAACTACAACAGAAACCTCTATCGTGATCTGCATGATGCGAAAAAGTAATCATAAGATTAATGAGTATACGATCCTCAGCCATAAACTATATTAAAGCGAGGTACCATAAGCCAAACATTAATCCCTGGTCTGCGTGTATCAGAACTTTTGCGGGTGTATTGACGTCTGTTAACTATCACTAGCTTTGAAATATCAAATCTTTGTCATTAAGCCAATTGACCTAGGCCAGGATGTAGGTTGTAAGCAAATCAACGATATTCGTTGATTCCAGCCTTCAGGATCTCGTAAACTGAACCCAATCTATTGAGTAGCATAGACAGCAAGCATGACAACTATCCAATTTCATGTTCAAAGTAGTTAATGTGTACAAGCGGAGTTAAAAACGCCGATTCTATTAGGTGAACCATAAACTGATTTTCTAGGTTGAAAATGTAACGAGCACACTGTATCATCACAAAAAGAAGTTAATGAGTGAAATACATCATTGCGTTCCTGACATACAATGAAAGAAGACACACACACACACACGGAAAATGTTATCCAGGTCAAGCTGTAGTGATAAGTTATCGAGATCCTGCACAACCTGTCACAACGTAACTAGTATTACGGTCGATTAGTAAGAGATTTTGGTTAAATAAATTGAACATTAGTCACAGCTAATCCCAACTGTTGCATTCCCATTGACATTCCAGTCAGATCCTTTTAAAAACAGTTAATGTACTCAGAAGTGGCTCTTGCTAGAGTTTTTCAATAATGCATACTCCTGTTACGGTCTGGATTAGAACTCTGGTCAAGCTTTCACGAGACAAACGTGTTGACCACTGCTCCATTGATCACTCATTAGACAAGACTAAGTATATACTATATATATATAATGTGGGGTCAATAGCGCAGTGGTAAACACGGTTGCTTCATGAACATCGTGACCGGAGTTCTAGTCCAGGCAGTGGCGAGGATATGCACTACTGACGAGCTCTAATGAGAGCGAAACTCCAGTCTAGTACTTGTTTT
>JTDE01001241.1:127956-138807 GCA_014338405.1 Paragonimus skrjabini miyazakii
TATATATATATATATAAACGCTCAGACATATTCGCTTGTGAGTAATGCTCAGGTTGCGTAGATATACCCGGTTTAGACATGAGAAGAACATGTAGCGAATAAGCCCGTTTTTGGTGTTTCATCATCAGGTTGGATACAACACACATTGATTCAATGAGAGCGGTAGAATTTCCAAAACAATATTAATCACTCTTGCGATGAAATCGCATAAACATTACGAGGACTTCGTTACAATGTCAGGCTCTGAACGAAAAGCGCAAGCAAGAAAATTAAGTTAGAAACGAAGCAGAACAGTGAGACAATGCTAATGAAAGGACCGGAGCCTCGACTGTAAGTCGTCGAATTTGAAAAACATAATCCTCAAATTGTGAAATGAGAGAGGAAATTGCGCAACTAAGCCAATCCAGTTATGCCCAGCAGAGAATTCCCAAGAAAACTCGACCTTTAACACTGGATAAGTTTACTGATGAAGTGCTATCATCAGGATCAAAATTTTACTGTTCTAAACGTAGGTTTGGACAATTAGATTCAGAAACTCGGGTTGAGTACCTTTTGGACCGACTGAGCGATTTTCAGCTATCATCAGATCTTAACGTGAAAATTTTTAAGATCATGTTAGTTAAATCCTGTTATCAATACTTTACTTGAAAATGAATAGTTAGAAACTTACTGACAAGAGGGCAATGATCTTCACTTACATCTCTAAGACGAAACGAAAACATCGTAATCTCTAAACCTGATAAAGGCGCAGGAATTGTCATTCTCGATCAAGTGAATTACTTGGATGAAATGAGCTCACTGTTGGAAGACGACCGAATTTGCATGGACAGACAACGAAAAGCATGAAACGATGACTATAGAGAAGGCTTTAACAAAAATGTTGCGAAGCTCTAACCAAACGGGACTTAGCGATTCAAGTATGTTTTAGAATGTCAGACCAGTTAGCAGCCCACAGTTTGAGATTCACCCGAACTTATTGAAATCTTAAAGCAGCCAAACGTGTCGGAAGAAAGAATATTCTCACTTGATGTAGCATTCCTATACACGGATATCCCGTCCACAGAGATAACTGGGTTTCTGGGCGACTATATTGAGAGTAACTATATAAGCGTAGGATTACCGTATGACGTTGAGTCCCAACCTACCCTTAGATGATATCGACAAAAGGACAGCATAACTATGAGGTCACCGTTGGGACCATTACAAACTGATAGTTTTATGGCAAAGCATGAAAATAGTGCGTTAATAACGCAGATTAACTCACCTAATCTTTATAAACGATGTAAAGACGATATTATAAGTGTAGCCGACGAATCAATAAGCCCCAGGGAAATATTAAGGCAGTTCAACTTAGCTCACAAGAATATTCGTTTTACCATGGAGCCTGAGTCACTCGAAGGTAACTCGTTCCTAGATATATTCCTGTTCCGTTGCTCGAATGAGACGATACAGATGAAAGTGTATCGTAAGCTAATCCAGACCAGGCAATATACGAACTTTTACAGTTTTGTACGTTTAAGGCAGAAAACCACTCTCATCCGATGTCTGCTTGACGGAGCTACGGGAAATCTGCTCGAGTGATACCTTGGAGGAAGATAGGTGATTTATACTTGACGTACTGGATAAAAACGGCTAGTCGGAGAAGTTTATACACAGGCATGTTGAGTAGCGGATAATTAGACAAACTGAAGTGTGGAAAAAAGTCTGTTTATATTGCTTCGCCGTTTAGGGGCGACAGTGCCTCTGAAAACATAAGTAACAGACTTAGTGCAGCCCAAAGCAAGACTTATTTTACAGACAAACTACGCGTTCGGTTCAATTCCGTACCAATTTTGCATCCTCCGTTGAAAGATACATTTCCTCCTCGTGCTGCCAATTAATGTGTATACCATTTCGCTTGTTCCTGTGTAACGAGTGACGTAGTCCGCGCGACACGAAGATTATCTGAACGCATTCGGGAGCATCATCCGGTATGGCCAACCTGTGGGTTGGTAAAATCTCAATCGTTTTCGATCGCTGCACACTTGATGGAGTCCAACTATTCAGTCAATCTCACAGACTCATTCTGTCTTATCTATCGAGACTGTGATAAACAATCAAAATAAGTCGAAGGTTGCTTGTTGGCAGTCGCAGAAGCTGTCGCCATTCGCCTACTCTTTCTCCAACTATTTACTAAAAAACGTTCCATCAAAATGCAGAATTTCCCATAGCCCTGTGCCCATGTCCGGACTGAATAACCATAACCACAACTGCGTAACCATGAGCACTATCTTAGCAGCCACCGGTATTCTGTACAATTGATTGTTAGGTGTTATGTTACTATACCCTAAAATGGCATGGTCATTCTGGCACTGATGACAAACCATTCAATCCGTTATTGTACCTTCTTTCTCGCTGGATTAATTCATATAAATGTGTAGTATTTAGACTGATAATGAGACACCAGAAATGTTCAGATTGCCCGATCGCCTTGATAGCAGACGCAGTAACTGACCCGTTAACTTCAGTCGATGACCTCCACGATTAAGACATCTCTTCAAGTTGAAAACACACCAATCATTAAACCGGTTAAGTTATGTTTTGATTGCAGTAATGTAGTAGTGGAGTTAGTGCACGCAAAAGTTTAAGCTTCACGAACCCCAATTTAAACAATGCCCCACTGAACCGCTTATAATCCGTATGCTACAGAGAACAAGTGTTCATGAGCAATACAAACCATTATAGGGTATGAGAACTCTAATGTTCTGAATTGTCAACTATAAAATTTACCACCTCCCATATTTTTGAATGTTTTACCTTGGCCGGTTAAAGCCAAGTGAAAGTCGCTAGGATAGTTTGAAGCCAATCACTCAGAAGTGAAATGATGTACAACTTTGCCAAAAATCCGGCTCCGTTTCCAAAAAGAATGAATTCACAGTCAAATGACCTGCTCGAAAATTGCCTTGTGATGTGAATTTATGTAATCTGCACAAGTTACATCTGCGTTTATTGGACCACGTAGCCGAATGATTCTGTAAATACTATCCATAACTTACCCACCAAAGGTACGCATACTATCGATCGTTGGCAGTCTAGTACAGCTTCATGATCGATTGTTTATAATAATCCAACCAACATGCAGACAGGTGGTGCAACAACTTTCGCACTGGGCGGGAACAGGTGACTGCCTGGACATGCATTTGTAGAAGACGTCTGATTTCATTCAAGCAAGAAAGTATAAGAAATAAGACCTACTCAAATTTAGTTTGAAATACCGTAGAAAAGATAATCGTTATAGATGAAATTTTGGCCAACAAACTGATTCTCAAGCAATTGCAACTTGATCGACGTAGACAGATTCTGTTAAATTAGCCTCTGGTCAACAATGATGGAACTCACTTCCGTGTAGATTTTGCAATAGATACTGTCATTATCCAGAATACGAAGTAGTATTTGTAACTGTCTGTTGACAGATAAATCAGACTTGGAAAGAAGGATCTGCCCAGAAGGCTCGGAACAATGTGAAACTGATAACCGTCTTTGTTATCTACGTGCTATCTTGTCTACCACACGCAATTAAATCATTAAGGCAGGAAGTAGACATGGTTGAAACTACTCATGACGTACCAGCCGTAACTTGGTGAACCGGCTGCTCGAAATCCCAAGCCATTGATGGCTAAATATCTCATGACAATAAGTCACCAAGTTGATCGAGTTGACTCAGTCAAAATACTGTTGGGCAATCGGAACTCGAAGTAATTGGTTTATTGCGAAGTGATGTATATCCGAAATTATCGGTCGGCGTTGTGTACACAAAAGTGGCTGAGGTAACCTATCGAGTTGTCATGTTCCTGGTTATACACCACTTGGTGTGCTCGTAGATGTGTCTGGTCGCTGTTTATTTCTTTCCCCGATGTACACGATCTGCATGTTTCATGTTTACAACCGATGAGGGTATACGAGTTGTTTGAATAGTAAAAAGATCGGATGGGTTGATATTCAGCGCTCAATCGGCACAAACCAGAATTAAGCATGAGCAAGTGTGCATCGTTCAGCCGCCACGGACCAGAAATGCAAAGTTCATGGTTCTCGCTCCGAACTCGCTCAGATCACCCTTACTAAATACCAACGCTCCCTCGCTTGTTGCGCTAGTCTTCACGCTCCTTGGGATATCGCCTACCTGAAATCCATACCCCAGCCCAGTGCACGACAGGACAACAAAATTAACAATGCAATTAGTATGAAACTGTTCAGGGAAGGTTACTGTTTTGCTACCTTTACTGTTTTTCTACAGTAAACATGAAAACCTGGAAAGTTGAATGCATAAAAATCCTTACTTTAGAATGACACAAACAAACATACGTTTGCCGACTCCACGCTGAATGGATGGTCGCATATGCAAACGGTTGGTGTCAGTCGACTCTCGATTAGCAAGTAACAGGGACTGTAAGCAAAGGACGCCTACGAATAAACGGACCCAACAACTTTATTTCCATTCACAAACATACGGTATCCAAATGTAAACTCGAAATAGTAAGACCAAGAAGCATGTGGGCGGATATCTTTGTGATTCAGCCGGCCAATGCTGACTAGGCAGATTTTAGTCTGGTGTAGATATGAAACCCCATATCTTGGAATCAAACAATAAAGAGACTCTAGCGGTGAGAAAAAAAAAACAGAAAATAGAAGGCGAGTTTTAGTAGAGCAGTATAAGTTAATACACTCTATGTATGGATCGGAGAACAAGCGAAGAATTCAGCTTGGGATGAGAAGCAGACAAAACCTTCACCGTACAGTGCACTGACGAAACTTAAAGGAAAGGTAACAGACAATCATGATTCACGTTTCAGATGAGTGAGTGGTTTACCAAACAACCGGAGCTATTAGTTGATACGAATTAAAACACAGATATGGATATAAACATAAATGAATTGGCCTACTTGGGTCAAATTTACTGACTGCAATCTTCCTTGTTGCCTGTGTGCTGTGGGTATGTTTATGACCACCACTCCGAGAAAGTCAACTCATTCGCCACGGCACCGTACGGTCGTTAAACCACGATCTATGGCGACTATAATTATTTTGAGTACTGTACGCTCAAACCCATGGCCAAACAACCGTCGATCACTGAACCTTTGAATGGCCGTTCGGACCTTACTCGTCTAGACGTCCCGGTGAGAGGCTTTGTCATTCCGGGGTCTGGGATGGACATTTCAAAGCAAAAAACCTGTTTGAATAACATCCTGATACCACACCTTCTTGTCACTAGCACTTCGTTGAACTGCTCTGGACAGCCCATACAGCAGCCGCTTTGGAACCAGTTAGTAAGTCACCAAACGAACGTGCCCAAGGCATCGAAGCTGGTTGAGTATCAGCGTGAGTTTGATCCGGTCCGTCTCTGTTTGCTGGAGTACCTCGACGCTCGGAGCCATGTCTGACTAACAAAAACCCAAGTTGCGTCTCAGGAATTGCAGGCGAAAGTGTCCCAACTATTGCAAATTCCGTTGATACAATGTGTAAGTTCCACTGTCACACAAGAGCGTGGAAAACAACATTGTGCAGGAGACAAGCATCACTGTTGTTTTCCTCAGGGTGTGGTTCTCCCAGGCACACCCTTTAAGATATCCGAAAGCAGGTCTAGCCCTGGCCACACGAGCTCGGAACTCGCAATCCACAGGCAGACTTGTTGATAAATTGCTCCCCTAGTAGTAGGTACGCAGCCATACACAACGTCTCTATTGATGAGGATTCCAGGTGTGAGCGTGAAGCTTAATCTGCAGAAGACTAAAAAATGTCTCACCTATATTAATATATAAATCAAACTTGATTGCAACGGTCGTGAAAGCCGTGGTAACTTTTTGTAGTTCCTTTCCGCATTGTACAGACAAGGCACTGTCATTGGGGTATAATAGAATGTAATCGGTCGAAGCACGCAGAAAGCTTGGAACACCGAACCTGTGAATACTCAGCAGTTGACCACTCATGCAGTATTCCATTTGAACATCGCCATCCGAATCCCGAAGAGCAGAGCAGACAGATATCAATCAAATAGAATTAGGGATTAGACGCAACCTTCATGCTTCATGCCGGTGACAATTTCGAAATTATCAGAGGTCGATTCACACAACTTCACTCTCATCTTGATAGCCGCATGTAACACTCTAGTTAAGTTAGCGAACTTAGCTAGACACTCAGGTTCTCCAAACGCCATCCATCGTGCTCCATGGCTTGCCGAATCAAACGCTTCAATGAAATCCGTGAAAAAATGTGCAATAATAGTTGTATTGATCAAAATTTTCTTGGAACTAATGAGCTGCAAAAATTTTCGATATTTCGGCGACCGGCTTGGGGCCCACACCGTTTCTCGCAAATATTCACCTGTAAGATTTTCGCAATAAATAGATCAAGTAAGATTTTTAATAGAAACTTTGTAACACAGTTCAGACAGTTAAGTCTCGGGTGGCCATCAGCGTTCTGTTTGCTCTCCTTAACTTTAACATCTTTAAACTCCTGTGGAACTATTTCTTGTTCCCAGATGGAGTGAACCAACTTCAGCAGGGCACAATCGAGGTGGACCGCAGTGCTTCGGAAGTTTCCTGGCAGCTCTTCTTTACTCAAAGCCTTTCCGTTTCGCGGTTGTCCAATGGCCTTCCAGGCCTTCGTTAATCCCGGAGCAAGAGCGAGTGTCCGTTCGGTGACATGCGGTGACGGGTTACTGACTGTTATCCAGTCAATGATAGCAGACTGTCAAAGTGTTTATGTTATAATCTCATGGTACCTTGCGGTTGTGCGCATTACACACCAGAGGCAGTGTTTACTGAGGCTTTGGCAGACTGAACAGAAGGATCTATAACCGCACTGAGTGAGCTATACTGTCGGCTGTCAGCGTAGACCTCTGCGGACTCATTTTGTTTATTCTACAATTTGTTCTTGTTCCCGCGAATTCGTTCGGTGAGTTGACAGTAACTCGTTGCGGAAAGTCCTCCTCAGTCCTTGCTGTTTGAGTCTACAGTGGAAACAGCAAATGTTTGTCTTCTCCGGTATCACTACTGATGTGATTGGACTGTTGTCATCGAATTGTCCCGGGCATTTGATACTGGTTGTCTCGATGGTTACTGATGAGATTTGCTCCTTCAGATGACTCTACACACTGTCAGCAATATAACAGGCTGCTGCACCTCATAGACGAACTACGACTGTAGTGTGGTCACTTGTCGTCTGGCCGGCTAAGCTACCATAGCCGGGTTTGAAAAAGTGAATAAATAAATTTAAACACCCGGAATTAATCGCAGTCATCATTGTTAGATAAATCTTTTGATCAATTCTGTTCGAAATGAGGCGCTAAACTGAAGTTTCGCGTTTAGCAGAGCATACTAACAGGGCATATCCTCATCCGGACCGGAAGTTGAACTTTTGTATTAGTGTTTTTGAGACTAACGTACTAACCAAAACGAAGACAACTTCAAAATAGGCATGGCCGACTAAGCATATCTCAACGTTCAACCACAACTTTATGTGAACGAATGCCCGATCATTTCGAAAGGAGATCAGACAAAATCGTTTTGCTCAACCCAATCGATGATCGGGAGTTTTCAATTAGGCTGAAGCTACTGCCTTCACTGAACCAACTGACTGTGGTTTAAATTGTTGATAGCAGTTCGGAGATTTAGATTATTGCGAACTGAACACTATCCAAGTTTGATCGCAGTCTTCATCTTTCGGCTGGCGTACTTCGGAAGAAAGCACTGGACCCAAGTTTCGTCCTTGTTACAGCTCATGGGAAATGCATATCCACGTCCGAGAGTTTATTTGAATATGAAGGCTAAGTGCAAGTATGGGTAGTGTACATTTTGAGATAATCTAAGCTACTAAACTACAATCAACATTTTGGTCTTGGCTAAGTGATGATCTGCACTACATTCAGTTATATGCAACACTCACATTGTAGCAAAAAGGCGTCCGATAAAGCACAATCTTTATTGTTCAACTCGCTTGTTACCATGCTACGTGTGAGCGCGTTTATGAAGCACAATTCCAGTCCATAGTACCCTCCGGTTTCTGCTCACACGTCGTATGCACTTACGCTCGGTTTATGTGTGACCGACGCCTTCTGTCGGGGGGGGGGGGTTCTCGTCTGTTGGTTCGATCTCGCTGGACGATAGCTCGTCCATTCGCCCGGGTTGTCCGCGATCCAATCGCTGTGAGCTTCTGGATGTGCCTCGACACCGCGTCGAGGTATTCCGCCGAGAGTTGGAATATCTGCACTTTCGGTTTGGCAATCCATTACATGATGCGTTCCCTGTGAGCAGTCGATGAACACATGACTGGGACTTCTCTCCAAGTTGAAAACACAGAAATCATTAGATTTGTTGAGCAGAATTTTGATTACTGGTATTTAGTACCACCATTTACTCAGGTGATATTTCGATTACTGGGGTCATTCATTGAAGTAACAAGTTGGCTACTGTGTCTTCTCTCAAGGTGCTCAGGCAACCTGAGCATTACTCGCAAGCAAACTTGGTTGAGCGTTTACATACAATGAGTTAGTCCTACCTAATGTTAGGTCAATGACAGTTGATTCATGAAAGCGTGGCCGGAGTTCTGGTCCTGGTCGTTACGGGGGTATGCATCACTGACAACCCCAACACGAACAAAACTCGGAATAGGCTGATTGGAACGTGCATGAGAATACGGCAGCCGCAATCAAATGTGAGTGATATTCAAATTAATTCAACCAAATCCCCTACCACTTACTAGTAAACACAAACTAGATGTAGTGATGACTGCGACAGTCAACAAAACTAATGACTATCTCCGTTTGATGTACAGGTATAGTGACGTCACCACCCGGTTATGAGTCGTACATATTATGTGACCCACCTGCACATACTGTTCACCATCACCCGAGTCCCAACAGCATCGCGTTACGTCATATACCACTTTTCGGGTGTGTTGGGTAGGACGGAGCGGCACTTATGTACTCAGGACAGTGAAGACGTCACAGTTTGACCCCGTAAACACTCGCAGACAAATTACAAAGAGCGTCATCGTTCGTTCAACATTGCTAATATATCGGCCTCAATTAACTCTGCTTTCGCAGCTAGTAACAAGTGGAAACCAACCCTATATGCATCAGTATCAGCTTGCCTTGATAACTGATGTGTGTTGATATGAGGTCATTGACTTTATCGTCTTGCATTGTCTACTAAACTACATCACAAGAACTCGTAGAATGTTGTGTGTGTACATGATATGACGCAGCGAAACGGGTCCGATAGGTACATAATGCAAAAACAGTTTCTGAATTATCTGTTCATCATTACCAACTCAGCAGTACATCTCAGTCACAGAGCGCTCCAACGCGCATTTCATTGCAGAGCTTCACTGTCAACAGGAAATTAGTGTGATAACCGTCCATCAGACTTGAACTCAAGACTACGTCCGATTTAATAATTTTCTGGTCACCTACTCAAGGGTCACATGAAGGCTCAGTTGTGGGATTTCGGTAGCAGGATTTAGTGGAAAACTTCATCAAAAGCTTTTGAAAAATTGGGTTTTTAAGCTTACAAACGATTTACAAGCGTCTAGTGTTGGGCCATCAGTCGCTTCCTTAGGTCCCTCTTCGAACAACCTAACAGTCGCATTCACGGACGGCTCGTTTTGTTTAGTTAACAGTTAGTTACTTCGTATGCATCGCGAATCCGTGTGATTTATCAGGTCAACGGAAAAAGCTGTGTGCAACCTCAGGGTGAAATAAAATGAAAAAATTGTCGAACATTTCAACCACATACAACGCAATAAACCCGGCTCGACTGCTACATCGTTTGGTTGGAGTTCAGGAACTATTGACATGTCGCGATACTCGCACCTTCTCGTCCGCATCGATTTTGCTGAGAGGACCTCCATTACGTAACCCACTATCGGTTGGAAATGACTAACTGGGCAAACAGTCATCTGAGTGCACAAGTCATCTTCGATGGAGCGATCGTGTTCATACCCGAACACATAACGGTAACCAACGACTACCTGTCCTCATGCTAGTTGGTATTCAACGGCCTGAGCCACAGTATCTTCTGGTCAGGCTCAAAGCGATTGTGATGACGATGTCCATGGTACCGTTGAAGAGGACAGTTCGTCCCGAAGAATAAACGAAATATTGAAGCAGTATAGCGAGAACACTTTAACGAGTCTGGTGTGTGTGCAACGAACTGTGAGAAATAATACAATGACCAAATTAATATAACTATGGAGCTAACTGATCAAACTATTGATTTATGCGAGGCCGTAGATTGTGGCTCACAGTTTACTGATTGAATATATTTGATTACTAACAAACACCAAGCAAGACTACGCGGATTCTAAACCAGTGTATAGATGACAATTGAGTTGAGAGCAATTTAGGTAGACAGCAGAACTGCTGTGTGACATACCAAATCACATGCGGGCTATACACCGTCAAATTGCCCCACCCTAAACTTCGAAAGCAATCTAAGTAACGGAGACTCGCATCCGCGACCATGTAACTGGCAATCGACGTCCTTGCCACTAAGTCATCTTTACCATCTAAAATATGAAGCACCCAGCTACAGGTGAACATATTCCATCTCATGTGATTCTGGAGACTTTTCATGTTATGTACGCTCAAGGTATTCAGAGATAAAAACAAGATTTCCCAGTCAATCGACCAGCTTGTGTAACTGACGTGACGCACATCGTTCACCATCATCATAGACAGCAATACATCAGTGGTTCACACTGATGCTTAACTGCCACACAACCATGAAGAAGAAGAAACAAACCTTGTTTAGGAAGAGAGAAGAAAAAAGAGGGAGGGGAGGGGACCTAACCACTAAAAAAGAGCTACGTCCACAT
>JTDE01001242.1:19208-33616 GCA_014338405.1 Paragonimus skrjabini miyazakii
GAACAGTGTGACTAAGAGAGAAAAGTTGTAGGAAGAGAGTACGTATTGCAAGGCACTGGGATGTAGAAAACCGATCCTTATCCTGGACGGCCCAAGTTTGGCTACACTTACTGTCTTCTTTAAGACGAAAACTAAGATGCATGTCCTCTGAACGAGATCTTGTAACGAATGATCAAATGGTCCTATCCTGTCTCTAAGTTAGACAACCTTTGCCAAGGAAACCAATTCACATTTTGAGGCAAATTAGTGAGTAATCTGAATGATTTCAACGGGAATGGTTTGCAATTTTGCTTAAATCGCTGGTGCGCCCAGATCTTAAACTTATTATCTCAGCTTTCTCTCACTTTCTGGTGATCAATAGTTCTTCTATTTGGAGGGCAAAATTAGAATACGAGGCTGCCGTAAACATCTCGTGGTCTACTTAATACAGATAGGTCAGGTTCACTGGAACAGCCCTTGGTTTATTATCCACATGTCCGAGTGTATTCCATCACAACATACAGAAATCACCAGTACTCTCAACAACTTTTTAAAGTTTGCTTTGCTTAGCCCAAATCACGATATCAGAGGTAATTCTCCAACTGTACGACATCAGACTGGTCGATTGATGTGCACCAAACACTAATTCGTCATCCGAGTAGGTTCACGAAATTAACAGTTTGTCGTCACTGTACCACTGGCAGGTTAATTGGATTCTATACGACGTGCATTTTCACGATAAGTACAATCTTCACAATTTCTGGCCATTTGAATTGTCGTTGAAGCGTTAGGATACTCTAACTCTCCGGCGGGTGTCGACCATAGGCTGTCATCTGTTGCGTGTGCGATGCACACATAATACGCTTGATAAGCTGTTTGAGTTCATTTTCCATGTAGTTTATCCTAGCTCATTCTCATTCACACACTTGAAAGTTATGACTCTCAAAAACTGAAACCATCTAGGGGTCTCTCTTTTCTTTCTAAACAGACTAAAACGGATTTAGATATTCTTAGACACTATTATTTAGTCTGTAAATTTCCTAAACATTTTATGAATCCATCAATAAAAATCTAATTACGTGCAGGTTGCCTCTCACATTTGAACTGTCAGGTCTTTTGTGGTCGCAGTTCATTTGTTTTCTCTCCCGTGTGAATTGTGACTTTGCAAACGTTTTGCAGACTTCTCTTGTTTCGGTTTTCGTTTGTCGATCACAAATACTCGGAGGCTTCAGTTAATGTTATCAGTAGTGGGTATAGTGTACTTCTTTATTATTTATTATTATTATTATTATTATTTATTATTATTATTATTATTTATTATTTATCTGAGGAGTCTCGAATACCAACCGTACTGTTACAAGTCGAGATGAGATAACAACATAAAAGTCTGTTACCATTGCTGGGATGCTTAAATAATAATTTTGAAGTTTGACTCTACATGTTTTTGGAGAAAGGTAAACAGACTATCACATCTTGTCGGATGCAAAATATTGTAAATGTACTTAGACTTAGTTAACTTAGGTGAATCCAAGGAATAAGTAATGTTGTTTATTGTTTGGAGGCAAAGTTCTCGTATAGGGTAAAATGAGGGCGACTCTAGGTTGGTACTCTTACCATTTTGGCCAGAAACGAGTAGACAACTCAGTGAAGTTCCAGAGCGTGTTATCGGCATTTGTACCACATGTTCAAACCAGGACGTGCTTTGAGTTGCTATACATCTTGAACCAACAACATATGAAGCAGAATGGTAAGACAGTTGACACTTGTGAAAACAAAGGTCTGGCGAACAATCTGTTTTTGTTTATTCACCATCGGGCAAATTATATGACATTTTATATCATCATGGTTGTCAACCTGGCAAACTTAGGAGCAAGTTGTCAAAGGATTACGTCAAATAGTTTTAAAATCGAGGGCAATTAAATAACAAAATTGACCTCCGGATATGTGAAGTGAGTAACGGAGGCCATGGTAATCGTAATGTCTGGTCAAATGTTTTCTTAGCTCACAACTGTGGTTTGCGCGAGTGACCCCCCATCGTTCTAAGGTGATCGGAGTACAAAATTTCACTTTTTTGCTTTGATCACTAGGCGAGCGGTAAATAAGCTGAAGAGCCATATTCGGTAAGACTTGTTGCCTTGTGTCAATGAAGTGTACCAGAACTGCACTCAAAATTGAAATCATCTTGGCTTTAGCCAACATTGTGCGGTGGTTTTTACGTATTATCGGAGAACGACACCTGGTTGTGTGACCGACGTAACCTGCTCCAGAAGAGTACGTGAAAAAGTAAAACAAAATGAGGTCACAACTTTACGCAAAGTATTTTTGGGGTTTACTTAAACAACTGTGTTGAATCTGAACGAGATTCACAGTTGTGCCACATGGTAAGTGTATTAATTGTCATTGTTCATTCTACCTGTCGCTAGCTCAGCTAACCCGTTGTCTATGACGTTTAACGTTACATAAATGCACTCCTTTTCGCTAGGGTGGGGTTTGGACTTCGTTGTTGTCAGTTTCTTGTGTCTACAATTAATGCTATGAAAGTAGTCGTTGTGTGTAAAGGGACCACAAGTGATTAACGTGTAACATATTTTAACAAAGGACCGTAGTTTTCTGTTCCAATATATTGTCAAATCTTACAGGAACCACCTTAAACCCGCTCTGATATGATAAATTAATGCTGGATACTACAAATTGAGATTGTACTTATTCCATTTTCTCACGTCTTCTAGTGTGCTCATTCTATTAACTCAAAAGTAATCCACGATAAAGAATAAGGCAGTTCGCACAATATGATTGACCGTAGTTTGTAAGCTGTCTGTCTTTTACCGCATGCAAACAGTTGAAACAATTAGGGTGATAGTTGTGGATTGCAAATGAAAGTAAATAAGGGTTCAGCAACTTTGACATCTCTTCTGATAATGGATTGAAATATTTAGCTTACCAACGCCTTTCCTTTGCTTGATGCCAGCCTCGATCATTTGGTTAAACTGAGAACGGCATTATTTAAAACAAAGTAGTTGTTTAAGCACAGTTTATTAACCCTTTTCCTGTTGGTTTACTTTGTCTCAGTGGAAGATATATTAGAATCATTTAGACTGGTTCATGGTCACACTGGTTACGGATGCACATGTTATCCTTTTGGGGTTAGATAACATAGTTCTTGTAACAGTATCTCGTTTATGTGAAGGCGAGAACCACGCGGACTTTTTCTTCTGTGTTCGAGATCCAATCAGAGAGTTTACTTGGCCTTGTCACTGACATGGTCGTTAAGACAAATCGCTATATAAGTGAATGGTATTCACCGATAATCGAAATCAGCATGGTCAGCTGATATACATCGGTAATCAGTTCCGAATGAACCGATCCAAGAAAAAAGGCAACAACGACTACAGTTTAGCGTTAGCATTGTGAATAATGACACTTAATAAATCGATAAATGTTAACTGAATTAAAGTGGTGTTCAATTATTGTTCTGTTCATTCATAAAGTAGGAATTCCGTGTCGTCATATGGATTATTTAGTAAACGAACTTCATAAACAAAACTTTGCATGACTTTTAGTAAAATAAAAGAGAAAATTATTCGTTGGGAAGTCAGAACACTGCTGCAACTATTTTAGCCTCATCTCGTACAATTGCTTGCAAAATACGGAGTGAAAGTTGACGCACTGAAACACGTTGAAGTAACCCAATAATCTAGCCTTATTTAGTTGTTTTACTACACACTTTGTGGTCTTAGCACAGTTATTCTATGTCCAAGATCTTTTGTATAGTCCTGTTTTGCTGTGGCCGTCGACCTTCACCAGAACATTTGTTGACAATCGGACAGCTTTGCATTGACGACAAATGACCGTTTCAGCACTACTTTACAAACAGCCTTCTTGTGTCCAGTAAAGTCTAGCAATTTGGCGAAACTCGAAAGCATTAAATATACACTACCAGATACCACACGATTTACACCTTCAAACGGCTAATAACTATTCATTGTTTTTACTATGGCCTTGGTAACATTTACAGTAGTATAGTAACTCTGTTAATTTCGCGGTAGAGTCCGGTCGTTCGATCAGCTGATACGAAACAAGTCAGTCTGATATTATATATGCAACAACAGACCTCAACACAATGACGATAAATGGTACTCAAGGTGTCATCTGTGCTAGCAACTTTGGTGAGGGTGGATTACAAGTTAACAAGATTTCATTATTCAGATCATTGTCTGATGCAAACGTCTAGTGCGGTTTTTATAAGGCAGAAGGAGCGACACTTGCAAGTCAAGCAACGCAGTTAGTTTGGTGGTAAAATTCTGCATATTATTGGAAGTGATATCACATGTAATACGATTTCTACTCATAAATTATGAAGTAGTATACTGTGACCCTTACAGTGGTCACATATTGTAGTGTTACTTAATACAGTTGTCACTTCAAGTTACTAAATATACTACAGGCACTTACATTCTCGCTATTATTCAAAGTGTAAATGTATGAATGTATAGCACAGCGGTTACGCCCCCAATATTCTACAAAACTTGCTTCCCAATCCCCAACGGTAATCCCAACTAGCTTTTCTTCTCTTCTAATTACCAAATTAACTCCACAAGGGCAGAAAACGTGAACCGAGTTGTGTGATAATCTAAAGATCTTTAGCGTTAACTGCTCACCTTAATACTCGAACAAAGCCGAATTATTCAAAACTGTATTCCTTGGGCTTTGCAAACGGAGTTGGAGAAATTCAGCAGTTTTTTGTTATGAATTTTAGATATTGATCTATTTCATTACAGATATTTTCTATGTAGGGTTCAAATTGGTGTGTAACTGACTATTCGGGAGAGCCGAGAAACATCGTAAAAGAATTTTCGCTAACGAGAAGAATCAGCCATCTTTATAACTGATCGGAAGCTAGGGTTCACTGAATTCTGACAACGGATAAATGCGTCCATCAAAGCTACTCTCTCCTTAGCCACTGTGCTTCATGTTTCCAATAGATGAAAAAAATCAGCCGTTTTTGACTAGAAACTAAAGCCTAGCCAAGGATTGTGGATTTCATTTCCCGGTGTATGTTGCTAACAATACCCGAACTGATAAAAACGGCTGATCATTACGTTAGTGGTAGTCACTTGGATCAACTGTTTGTAAGTAAACCCACTTACGCTGTTCTTCGCTGGCTGTAGCCGTGATCGGTTGGTTATAGTTGGTCACCGTAAACCGAGAAACAATAAACATTATACGAAAATACTAGAAAAATATGCGTTCAGCTTTTTTAAGCTTTTTTCTTTAGTGAAATCAAATCGTTTATACTAGCAATCAATGAATTATCTCCCTAAAATTTTCAATTACGTCTGATAAAAAGAAACCTAGATATTTCCAACTCACATCATAAATTTTGTTGTACACTTAAGAAGCTAAAAAATAACTATCACTACAAATACCATTTTGATTTGACGTAGGGCGCCATTCAATACAGTTTCATTTCGGTTTGGTGATAATGGCTGATATTACGATTTGACAACGTTCATACTCACTAGATTGTGCAAGTTAAATTAAACTCCTGCATCGTTGGTCACAACCGTTTAGTAGGTAATAACCCCGACGACTTGGTCGTCTCGTTACTGGGCTCCTTTATATCCAGCGACATTCGCACCTTTGTCCAGTAAGGGTGGAGCACTGACAAACACAGACTGGCCTTTACCCTACAGGTTATCGTAGGCTCTCACTGATGAAAAATTGAGAAAGCTGGTTACATAAAAGTCAGTTTTCAGTTTTACTTATATTTTGCCTCACTCATTTTATTTGGAGTTGCTGTGTGTCCTTTGTTCTCTGCAGATGAGTAAATATTTACTTGATAACCAGAGAGAACTAAGCCCAAAAATGTTTCACCTTTCACTTAAAAAGAGTAGAATAACGACAAAGGCCAAATAAATTTGAAAACAATTTATTGATACCCCAGCCAAGAGTACAGGTAAAGTCATACGTGTAAACAACAATATTGTACTTTGCCTGTAGTGTTTACGGACCAGCCTAAATAACAAAGAACTGTGCCTCCTACATTGGTAATGACAAAATACTTTAGATAAGATCATCAGAGTTTTATCGAGCTGCTATAACGATGAAGAAAGTGTGTTATTTGATAAGAATCTTATCAATAGCATATAACCCTGAACGCCCTACAAATGATTAACATTGTCTTTAGACCAATTACTACTGTACGATTTTGAAATCGATTGGCTACGCGTAGTCAATAAGCCCACGAGTCACTGCCAAATGCCAGCAATGAATCGGTGTCGATAGAACGTTAACTGAGTTAAACAACACTACAAATCGACCAATGCGAATATCACAGTTGCGGAATGCAATGAAGACAATGGTTTAATAATGTGCTAAATGGAACAATGATGAAAAGAATATATCTTATGAATTTTAGTTGTCGTTCCTCCTGAAAACCATGACTGCACATAATCAGCCTGTTGAACAACTTGTTATGTCAGGTATGCACTAAACAGTGTGACCAACACAGTGGTGTGACTGTCGGACAGAACACACTGTTGTTCTGTAAAATAAAGAGCTTACTAGAGAATGTTCAACAATTACATAAATAAGAGTTTAACAAGTAGTGAGCTGCCTATTCGATAAGAGAATTATTTGATTGGTCATTTGGAAACGAGAGCTGTTTTGAGTGCCTGAAATCACACTATCCGACTTTAAGTTTCGCTCGCCAGCCAAAAAATATCACATACGGGACATAACACAGTGATGAACAGAACGTCATGATTCTTGAACACGTAACCAATGTTTGCTAGCTTGTAGAACACAATAACCAGAGAACTGATGGAATTGTTACGTATGAAGGAAAACGTAGGATTGGTTACAACTTGAATATATTCCAATAACCTGTGATAGAGCAACCCCAATATACTCCAGCAATTTAACAGTGTGCTAAAAAAAACAAAATCACAAGCTCTTTTCCGGCATGGTTGGTTAGATACCAGATGTTGTGAATTCGTTTGGAACTGTTGATTATGCTAGTCACGAAATGTTCATCGCGCAATTTCTTGCGAAAACTGTTGTCAAAGTTATTAGTAGCTAATTTGAAACAACCATCGCCAGATCCTTTGATAAACTGTCTGAATTAAAACATTACAAACGGTGACCTTGATGTACAAAATATAGGCAGGCATGAAAACTATAACTCACCATCTCAACGAATGACCAGTAGATCCAACTACAGGTGGGGACCAACTGCGATAAATCTGGACTTTAGTTGGATTGAAGCTAGCAATAGAGATGATGTGTAAAAATGCGACGACTTTTATATCAGCTGAGCTATTTGTCCGCGATGAGTAATCTAACATTTTGCATGAGGATTCAATAGCCCATCATGTGGTATCCACCCAATACATCACGGAATAGGTAGCCCTTACGGTATTTATCAGATTTTGAATCTTGTCAGGATCCAAACTTTTAACTATTCGGTCTATTTTAAAATATTTCAAACCGAACATTATTCACAGTTGATCGAAGTCCTTGCATTCACTTACGCCCTTCGGCTAGCCCACTTCGAAAGGAAGTGGCAAACTCGAGATTCGCTCTTATTGAAACTCATTAGTAGTGCATATCATTGTCCCAAACAAAATGTGAGCTCCTGCACTCGTGCTTATGAGAATGGTGTGCTAGTAACCTCAAAATACTCGTGACTAAATGATCATATCCGAACGCCCAAACCCAGCCTTGTGCAAATGATTCCCAGCTTGTCCAATCAGCTCAAGAAGAGAATAAACAGAATCGGTATGTTCAATACAACTGATAACGGCGTGCACAGGACTTTTCAGTCAGGTTGAAGCTACTAACCTGCATGAACCAGGTGAGCATGGTTTAAGTATTCTACGTAAAATACCCTTAATCCCCGAACTTCTATTAAACACTGAAACCATATTCAGTTCGTCTAATGAAGTCGGTAACTCCAACCCAATTGATAATCGAATAACAACCAATAAGTTTGTCAGCATCCAAACACTCTGATATTTTCCTTATTCGAGGTACCATTCTAAGATGCAAGTGAACGATAACGTTCCCAAGTCATTGTTTATTGATTATTCATTGCTCCAGATGAACATAGATCACTCGCTTGTTCCTGTGAAGCAGGTTACATTTGTCGTACAACAAGGCGCTTGCCAAAGAAAATACGCGAACACCATCCAGCTGGGCTGACGACCGGACAGCAACGACAGATTTCCAGCCCAACTTTCGCCCACTTAGTTGATAGAGTCAATGTGGATGTCCCATTCAAGCCGATCTACCGTGTCACACGTGTTTACACCAGAGGTCTGAAGTTCAGTATCTTGACTACTGCGGAGGCGATCGGATTCCGGTTGCGAAACTCTCATCTGTATGCGCCGAAGACTTTTGTTCAAGCACTGACGTTTCCATGGCCTGCTGTCGCTTGAATACTTGACACGGTACCACAGTAACCATGGCCATAATCCCCAAATGACACTAGGTTCACACAGCATTAGGTTCCACAAAATTTTGACTTGACAACTTGAAAAAAACTAATTTCTTATTTATTGTATTGTACTTGGCCTGCAGATGACACAACGAAGACGAGCTTGTTTGCCACGTTTTGACTTTTGATGAAATCTTCGGGTATATTTGAACAGCATAAATCAGGATGTCAAGTAAGTGTTCGGGGTGGTATGTAAATTTCTGATTGTCTTCTGAGCCGGATACTACTTGTGGTTCAGTTTAACACTTCATGGGGATCTGAACTGATTCCCAGGGATTAACAGCTAACATGTGTGATGCAGTGTACTGAACACTGGTCATGTAAGCATAAAACACAACGCAGTTAGGTTGGCAGGATTTAGTTAAGCAAACCCATCAGGCTTCCTTTTACTGGTAAATGTAGTTAAGTACGTTTAGCGAAAGAAACCTCCTCTCTCGTCATAACAACTGCTGATTCATCGTATGACGGCTATATTTGTGAGGCCCCAAATGTAAAACGCTTCATTTGTAACGATTGGGCTCTGCAACAAAAGGGTGCATGCTCTGTTTAGGTCGGATTACACGACAGTGTTACTCCCTTGACAGAGCTGATTTCTGATTGACAGGCTGTACGGACGACATAAACTTGTACTGCAACGAGCATTGACTGGTTTGACCCAAGTGATCGGATCACTAGATGTAAGCAAATGAACTGTAGACCAGATTGGGCATTGAAGTGAAAACCGGGATGTGTGTGGAAGATTGTAACTCGATTGTATCAAGGAAAAGAAAACAACCTAGTCTACACCTTCGGAAAGAACATGATAGGCAACAGAAGATTGGCTGCGGGGTATCCAAGAGCATCACAAGGGTGATACAACCACGCAAATGCACGAATCCAGTAACATTGAAGGCAGGTTAAGTAGCAAAAACGGCCCTTTATAAATCATCACAGCTTCATGAATAATGTGACCTGACGTTAACGGGCATATGCAATCTACGTGAAACTGTTTTAACAACAGTTAGTACTTCCGAACCATAAACGGAACGGATATGGGAAAACATATTGTACGTTGTGTTTTAACAAAACAAAAAGACACTCGATGTTGTGGTTAAAAGAGGTGTAGCAATTTGACAGTACTGAATAAATTCTGCGCAGTTGAATCTTCTTCTTCACTCTTTCTCACCTTACTAATTGAACTGCCAGGGAATGCTCGTAGTGACCTTGAACCAGTTTTGCTAACTTACCCGTGATTTTTGAATTACACAGAGTAAGGCTGACAGCAAAGAAACAGGTCACATAACCCTGCTCTGTTATCGTTTAACACAATCTTAATTCACGCTCCGGTGGCATAACTTTAGTGTGCTGCAGTAGTCTATAAACGATGGGGCGGTTCAGCTGAACGATGTGACCCAAACAACTCACATCTCAGTGCTGGTTAGCACAGTCATTTTTCAATAGTACGTGACTAGCTCTTGTTTATCCTAGTGGTTTATGTAGTCTACACTATTTGGTTCTCGTGAAACCTTGTCTTCATTATGTTCCCCTATACCTTAAATGCCTTAAATTTTAGTTACTTCCTTGTTGTTCCAAGGTGGCCCAAAATAGGATCGTGAACCTCAGTTTTGACGAAATCGTCAACCTTGGGAGCAAAGCTCGAATCAGCCTACGAAGAACAGTTCTACTGGTGTTCATTTAAAGGGACTGCGCTCCGACACAGCTTTAGTTATGTGGGTTGGCGCAATATAAAGATTGTCGGTACGGGGTAGGTGCATTTTCGTCGAAGTACGCAACTTTTTATATCAACTGGAATAGTCTGTTGCACGCAATACAGACACGAATTGGATACGGGTTTCTGATCTGTTAACAAACTCCGATATCCATTGTTTTCAATCGGGAAATACTGATGTAGCAAATATGTTAGTGCAGTGTGGCGTCATATTTTACACGAAACATTGAACGGGTTTCTACCTGCTGCCGTACACTCCAACATTCTACACAGCTGTTGGATCTAACGGAGTAGTTTAATATTCGAAAATATTTCTGGCTTTTTGCCTTCTTTTGAACCTCATTGGATGGTCAGAGAACAAGTTCATTACTGTAAATGGCTGCGCAAAATCGAAAACCGTCGATTGGTAAACCGTCCATGATAAAAGGCTACTAAGTTGATTCAGCTAACATCGTTGAAGGGTAGAGATCAGTGGTTACTGATGTCTTGCGAAACGCTGTTTATCCGAACTTGTTAGCCGACATTGTGTGTTGAGGCAGCCACTTGGGTACCCACAGTCCTGGTTACATATTACTTGGTGCGTTTGTAGACGTGTCCAGTCACTGTTTGTCTTTATTTGTATGATGTGTACAACTTGTGTTTTACATTTGCGACTTCTAAGAATAAACCAAACGTCAACACACCGCAACACATAGCTTCTTTGTGTTATGCTTAATCTACAGGAGGTAGATTTCCAAGAACGCCTACATTCAAGGGCCACTATTTTAGAAAATCAAGTTTCGCTGCCAGAGTGGACTGAAGAGATCCAGACTGAGGTGATATTTGAGACTTGAACATTCACTAGCAATTCACTTCAGGGTATAACAAATGTACCTGCAAACAGCTTAGGTGAATATTCAGCACAGTATTAAAAACTGGCTGGATCTATTCCATCTCATCCTGCTCCATCCGGTCCATATTGCACAATTCCATTGAGTACAGTGGCTTGTTATACAGGGAGGGGTGTATCAGTTGAAGAAAATAACGTTTTAGTAAAACAATAAATACCGGTGTCACATTTTTCAATAATATGACAACTCGTGTAATAAAAACGTTACTCTGTATTGACAAATTCTATCATTCATACCAGAAACAGCGATGGTATCATGATTGATCGCAAATGCTGCCAACTGGTTAACAAATGACCAATAAGTTAACGCATACCAGACTGTGTGTCTGTCACTAATAGTGATTAGTTCGTGATCGATAATAGAACCTAAGCATAAATAGTTAAAACTTTCTACTTTATCTCATCTCGGTGGCTCACATTATTTGACAAAAGAGATGTTGAGGGCCTTAACAATAGTTTTGTTTGGTTTAGCCGTTTTACTTGGTGAGTCTTTAGTTAACAATTGAAATGATTCAACTAAAGTTTGTGGATAAAACACAACTACCGGGTTTGAGTTCTGTTGGATTTTAGTCCGAACCGTTTCGCTTGGATGCAGTAACTGTTATGCTGAATTTAACACAATTGGATTATATGCCTTGACTCAAGATTGTTAGCTAATATTATGGTGATTTCTTCTACAATACCACTGCGTGTGTTTAGTCGTACTTATGTAGAACCTCCGTGTGGAATGTTATTCCTCAAATCTCCGGTCTTTAACCAACTACTTCTGACAGCTTGTATTCTCTCAAAACCAAACTCACCGACACATTTTGTAGGATTATCAAGACTTTGATTAACGACCGGTTTGCTAAAACAAAACAACTTGCGAACTCACCTGAATTAAGTTAAAGGTTACACTAATATTAAAATCAGGTCAAGGTTTTGTATCCGCCATTTTTGATAGAGTTGTATAAGCGCCGATGATGTTATCGCTTTTAAATGAACGGACGAAGTTTCAGCAAGTGTACACATTTTCACAGGACGGCATTTCCGGAATTGTCGTCACTTACGTATGACTGATGCCATGATCACTAAACCTTTTAAACCGTGTGTGTCCATCACACCTCAACTCAGTGGCTATCCAAAATCAAATTGACTGAAAGGCCACTGTAGCCATTAATTACAGTACAAATCTGTACATGTCACCACTTACTAATTTGGTTAGACATTGTGCCATCTCTATCAACAAACATTTCTGATATATTTTGTCTAAGATGAATTTGAATTTACCATTGACAGGAAAAATCAACCTTGCTAGTGAGTTTGTTTGCTACATGAACGTTCAAGTACTTTTTCCGAATGTGTCGCTTCACAGGAAAATAGCTTTTGTATGCCAATTCATTGAAATCACTTACATTAGGTTGCCCTTCTCAAGGAGGATTCCGCCGTTATGCAGTGAAATATCCTGCTTCCGTTTTGTTAACTAATGCCTCCATCAACTAGAGGAGCCATTTACGGAAAGTCCACTGGGAGTGATTTCTGCAGAAGTTCGAATTTCAAGGAATAGGCAAGAATTATTTGCAGTCAGAGCCGGTTTGTCATATTATAAACGCTTCGTCGCTTATACTTTCGTCGTTCTAAACAGACATCATGTAACCTAGTGCAGTGCTCGAATGGTCTTCATTTCTAATGTGAAGATAACACGTGAATTGGGGACTCAGGATTGTTTGCTATTTCCAGACATGCTTGAATTGCTGGGAGCTCGAGCTCCATTGAATGTGCTATCTACATGATATTCCCGCGTCCTGGTCAATATCTAAACATCACTAGTTTTGCCACAGTTCAACATAAAGGTGCACTAGTGAATATATCATTCACACGAGCAAAAGCAAATCCGCGCACAAGACAGTTCCACAAAGGACTCAGACTTGATCACTCCCACACTTCACTCTTGCAGTTACCTTAAAAGGGTATTTTATAACAGACATCACACCAAAACCATCTTTCAAGATGGCGATGATTTTAGGAAACAAGATATAAATGGAACTGCTTTTAAAAGTGACTAAAGTGTGCATAAAACAACCCAGAGATCAATAAATCGATCTAGATGAAGGGTTAAACTATCTGAACACCATGTTCACACTCAAATACTTTACCCTCCACCGATGGATATCAAATTATCGGTGTCGCCTGACATTACGTCTACCAATTTATACTTAACTGTTGAGAAAGTTCCATAGGCAGAATCAAAAGATCTTTGGTCTTCAAAGCAAAAAAACACTCGTCCAAATAGACGTTCGTGCTCCCACAGAGAAGCAGTGTTTTTGAACTATGTAACCAACCAGCGTTAGCAATCGCCACACGTGCTAAGCCAACTATTTCAAACAATTTTCATAAAGGTTGAGATGTTGTGGTTCAGGTAAACTGGGTTAATCGCTCAACCACATGTGGTTAGCAAGTTTGGTTAATTTCGAATTGCAGCTTTAAATAACTGAAATAATGTCTTCTTTTGTTACACACTTTCAGGTGAAAGGATGGATGTAAAACGTGAGTCCAAACATTTAAACAAATGTTTCAAATGGAGTTGCAATATGCAAATGTTCATAATTATATAGCTTGCGCTGATATTCACACATGCTGAGCACAAGTTGCAAAGGCTTGCAATTGTGCACTTAATTTTGTTACATCCAGACAGTTAATTTTGTCCGGGAGAGATTGAATGAACTAAATGAGAACCGGCTATAACTAAGTCATGTTAACTGGAAATATATTTCTCAGAAAAATCGAAGATAAGATTTGTCGCCAATTAGAAGCCACCTAACTGCAAAACTCTACGCCTCGGCTGAGCTCGAAACAGTCACGGAAACAGCACGCTCAAACGCAGCAAACGCTCTGTCAGCTGAAACGAGAAGTTAGGTTGATAAATTAGAAATTTCATATTCAGACTCAGTTGCCCGTTGAACTCATTGCATTGTACAGACTGCATCATGTAGTGCAGCTGGCGGATTGCCCGTCCAGGACATGTTAATCACCTCCCGTTGTAACCCACCAACTCCATATATAAGGAGTTACTTTGTACAAGTGTTCACCGATACAGTTTTAACAGTCTGATGCGGATTAATGTTGTTGTTTGATTCTATGGAGAACGGATTAAAATATCTTGCTTGGACAGAGGATCCGCGGATCATTTGTTGGATTGCATATGACACAATTAACTGGCCGGATAACTGAATGAAAGTAGGACATTTATGAACTCCTGGTTTAGTTTCACAGTTCCGGTGGCAGTGCGCTTCCTGTTTTCAGCCATACCGTTTCTGTCACTGGGTCCTGTTCAGTTCATCCTTAGATTTCCACAA
>JTDE01001242.1:38434-66327 GCA_014338405.1 Paragonimus skrjabini miyazakii
TGGAACCACGGACACGCTGTTAATGAGGCAACCGGTTTATAAGTTAATGATTAGTTTTTAATTTTTTTTGAAGTTGGCATCTTATTCTTAAAAATTTTGGCGTGTAACGGGCATTTTCTAGTTGGCAACGGCCGGCACGTTTAGATCAAACACACGTCGAACATCACGCATGTTTCCTGTAACCTTCTGCCACTAGTATCTTAAAATTGAATCCATTCTTTGAAATTTGTACTTGCAATACCGACCAATATGAAGGCGTAAATCCTATGGATTAACGTAGGTGTGATTCCAAGATAGATGTCAGTAATGGAGGACGTTTTCAAAGGGGCTGCTTCGGGTAAATCGCCGTGTACAAAAGTTACAAGTAATCACGATATGATTTCAATGTAAATTATTTGAAGCTCGCATGCAGAAGAACTACCATATAGAAATTGACTTGATTGGCCTAATAACTAATCAATGAATAAATATCTGTGGGTCAAATGGGGTTGTTGGGGTACTCTCCTACTACTGCCGTTAGCGGCCAATCAGGTGTCCAGTCAACTAACTCAAAACCAAACTCTGTCTCATTTGGGTTACAAAGCAGACACCCTCAGCTTTTATTGCAACATAATCTAAAGATAAAATTGCTTTATGTAAGTGACTTGAAAATAGAATGTAAAGTTTGGTGCAAACACGCAAATTGATATCCAGAATATTCATCTGCCAAAAGAGTAGAATCATTCAACCCAGCGCCAGGTTGGAGTATAGAAAGCACTACAATAGAATTGACAATGAACAAGTTTAAATGATGTCACAGCCTGGATTTGTTTGTCCGGAGTTTGCAATTAAACGACAAGGTGAGCGTGATTGAACGGATTGATGTTGGAAAACAATAACAAATAGTGAAGTGGTAAATGAGGTTGGAGTTTTAACGATAACATTGTTACTGACTCAACAGCCAGTCTACAGCTTACCACGAGACAAAGAGGTTCGGAAAATTTAAGCAAACTGTTCACTTACAAGTAAAACCACTGATGACAATGGGAGGAATCACAGCTGAAACAGTTATACACTTCAGCAACAACTAATCTCTAGCAATGAAAAATGGAAGGGTGTCCGAAATGTTTGTGATGTTTCCGTTGAAATGAGCGCTTAACTAGTGTGGATCGATGCTATCAGGCTTACACATGCAATATCACGTACGCGGTTTATTTCTGATTTTCATCTATCGTGTACCTGCTGTCTGCACAGTACCAACTTCCCATGTCAAACGTCGTGGGCATATACTTCAAACCTAACTTTTGCACTACGGTCCTTCAAAAACATGTGGTCTACTTCGATTTTGTTGTATTCTGTAGTTGATAGTGACCTTGAACTACTGGGCAACTATAATGCCAGAAAGAAAACGAACAAACTTGATAGCTTGTGTAAGAAGGTTGTAGTTTTTCACCAAACTACGTTAACTCTCTTGTGGTTTTCACTTATAGTGTATGTGTTCTACTGTTTGCTGGACGTGATACACTGTCGATTTTAAGAAACTAGGAATTATTTTGTTTAGTTGTGGTAGAGATTTTGAGCACTATTATTCTCCCCAGCCTTCAACTTCGTCCATCTATTCTTAACACACTCTGGGAAATGGTTTGGTTCTCTGATATTCTAGTACAAAATTTGCCTGGGTGAATTGTTAGTTTTCAAATAGAAAGTACCATTCAAAACGTACGTTTACCAAGAAGCCATTACTTTCGGCTTAACCATATGCATAAGCGTACGTGGACAGTGTTAATATAAAAAACATTATATGTCTTCCCGTCAGATAACACGCTGAAATGACACCAATATTGAATCTATCTCATCCAATACTGACTACATTTTGATGTGATCATAATTTCAGTTCTCGAAGAGAACGTTCGTGCAAGTAAGTATAATACACTGCTTACAGGTCAAAGGTGAAGTTATACACATAACCATCACTGAGATCCATAAAGGTAGATCATCACGAGTACCATGGTAACCAATGTCTTCCATCCTGGTTGGTTTCGGCTGAAACGTAGTGCCAAACGATTTCAGCTAACCGGTTAAACTCCGTTTACTTATTTTAGTATTAGGTTAAGTCGCGAATTTCGTTAGTCTGAGCGTACCTAACGAGTAATTTATGCAAAGTTATTGATGAACAAGCAAACGTTAGTTGATGTGAAAGTCCACCTAAATAACTGCATTAGCAAAATGCTTTTCAAGGTCCGAGATATTTTTTCTTCGATGATTCATTAATCAGAGAAATAGGACATTCACAACAATAAACCACGTAACCTGATAATAACACACCGTAGAAATTGAAGCTTCCTTCTATTTGAATGCAGCGTTCGCTCGCACGCGACCATTTAGTACGACCTTTGTAGAACGTAGCGGTAAGATAATGAATCATGTTAATAAGGGTTATTTAAGAATGCCCATCCCTTCAAGACCTTGGTACTTCATTCCTCCTCAAGTTCTCATTAAATAAACTGGGTGCTCAGTGTAATAGAGATTTCACATTTCAGACTTTACTGACTAAGTTACCATAGCTTGTAAGTAATGCATACATTCATAGATCGACTCAAGAGGGAAACATCGAATGGGTTTCTGGTTCTGCACTAACATAACGTGTGCCTTACTGCCATTCGCACGTGAAACAGCAAAACCAGCGGATCGAATAGCTGTCAGTCCACACAGGCTTACAAAATCGGGGTCTACTGTGAAGTTGACAGCCTAAAAGATCATCAAATGGGTTAGATAACTGAAGATTATTCAGATCAAAATAAAATAAACGAATAAACAAGAGTCGCATGGAGTTTACACGAGTTTTGTCAGCTTGTTTTTGTTTAAATTAGTTGCTCGAATCCTTTGTTCATTGGCTGGGGATGGGACAGATATAAACGTTTGTTTCTGGTTATATTTCGTGATTCATATCACGTTGCAAACAGGGGTTTGTTGTCACCAAATTTGACGCATGCTTTTTTGGTGTGAAAGGTGATACTTCCAACAGAGCATCCTGCTGTACAGGAAGACAAAAATTTTGGTGAAAAAACCTGGATTGATTAAAGCATAAGTTGTGAGTCTCTGAGGGTGCACACAGCATAGTAACCGAGACAGTAACGAGCTTTCAAGTCAGTGAGCATTTTTTCGAAAGGAATCGTCTGTGTTTCGCACATCCAGCGACACCTATTTTTGCGTGGCATGCGTTGATGATTGATATCGGATATGAAAACTCGTTAGCCACATAAGTCTGAACCCCAATTAATAGCCAGCTGATTCGGTTGGTCACATCAAACGTGAAAACGTGGCGTAAACTACGGTAAGCTCCACGTGACCTTTGTGTTTTTATTGTAGTTCCTAATAAACCATTTCTGATGTGGGCCAGTGGAGGTTGTCTAATCGTCAATCAGTTAGTTGAAAATGACGAACAAACTCGTAGTTATTTGACGGGAAGATTCTCCAATGTTGATCGTCATTATAAAGACGGTCGTTTCGAAAAGGTGAATACAGTAATTCTATAGTATGGCGGTTAAAATGGAACAGAAAAAGTACGGCATAGATGAAGCTGCACGGCTTGATGAAATTGTATCGGACAAGTCATCGTTTAAGCCCTGATGATCATGGGATCTGAGGAATCAACAACTTACGATCAAGCAATCTTAACAAATTTTGACAGGTCACCGACAGGCTTACGAGCATTCACAACAGGCGACAAATTGTTAACAGATAATCTGCAAGCAGAACTGGCCAGTTTAATTGAAGTCACATAATTCCCTAAGTTTTACAGGGAACGTTTCAATTACTAGAAAGTATTTAACAATTTAGCTGTCACACTCTTGATATCTGTATCTAACATTTACTGTTACGTCAAAAAGTTTGGCAAGGCCATTCTGAAAAACAGCATTTGAATTGTAATCTCGTTAGAGTTTGTCATTAGTGGCAGTTGAACTTTAGCATACTTCCCGTAATGAAAGCGTTCTTATAATCCTCAAACCAACTATGTCTGATTTGTGACAATCATTGTGTGACACAATGATGCAGAAGTAAATAGGCTGGAATCGAATATCTGTTTGGGTCAAAAAGATAAGTGTTACAGCAAAAAAAAGAGTTGCTACAACATCGCTATCGAAGCAAAAGCTGCTGTGATTTCGCTTATTGTCGAAATTTTATAGAATAAACTATCCAAATTCTCATTAGTACTCTACTACCTCGAAATGGAACAGCTTTTTCATGTAAGTAAAGTGGGTTAACTCTTTTTGTAGTGTTGTGAAGGTGATCACAACACAGCACTCTTATTTCAGTTTGCTTTTATAAGGAATGTGTTGACAAGATTTACCAAGAATGCTTCAAAATACCGTGGACGTTTTCAACGGGCTAATGCATCCCACGTCTAAACCGTAATTGTGATGGGTTGGACTGTGCAATATGATTTGCAAAAGTAGTCAGGTCATGTACAAAGCCACTTCAATGTAGTATTAATCTTCCGAGAAATTTAACAAACAAAATTATAACGCGTGATTGTTATATACATATCTAAGCAAAATGTGGCTTAAGCCAGTTCTCAATTGTGATCATCGCGGTACTTCATAATGGGGAAATTAATTCATTTGTCAGTAGCCGATTAGTTTTAGAATTAGTAAGTTCCACTTATTCAAACATGAACCACATAATTTCGCTCGATTGCTCCTTGATGCAATTATCAAGGTTGCAACTAATATCTACGCACGTACACCTGTTTCAGTAGTCCACACCCATCAAGTTTACTAGGTTTCATTTTTCTCACAGCAGCATGATATGTTATAGTTATGCAGGATGAATGTTTGAAGCGAGCAAAGATTTGCCGATGCCTTTCGTGAAAGTTATCGATTTCACGTTAAATTTTACCAGTCGCCCATTACAATCTAGTAGCAGTCCATTCAAACTGCACGTCTTGTTATTCGCAACAAAAGTGCCCAAATCAAACCTAACAGCTTTTTTAGGACGACTATAAAGTTGTGAGAGATTATGGCTCAAATAAACACATGATTACTACTATGTTTATTGTAGTCGTGAAAACAACGTGGCGTTAAATTGCATAACATTTTGAGCCGAATAATGGATGCTAATTAATAATTGTTCTGCGTATATATATAGCATTTTGAGAAAGTTCTGTTTGAAAGTGCCAATTACTGCTGAGAGACAATTTTAACCTGTTTTTCAAGTGTACGCACCTGTAATGAATCACATATTATTTGGCAGCACGAGACAAAGTGAATCAGTGAGTGAACGTTTGCTATGAGTTGGTTTTAATTCAGTTTAATTTCTCAGACCTATCCTTCAGAATTTCCAATAGTAACGCAGCTATCTGCCTATGCAGATATAGAGCTGGGCCTTACAAGATTAAAATGATTATGTTTTCTACAGATATCAATGAGCTCCTGTATGCGTTGATACGGAGCAAATTATTATTCCATCAACACATGGTTAAAAGCTCTGATAACTAATGTAAATATATGTCCAAGTGGCATGCGAGGAAACGTCCTTAGTGCGTATACTTTGGGATTCAGGTGCCTGGAGTAAAATTGGTAACGATTTACTTTTCATCATTCAGGAGACTTAGCAGATGGTGATACTCGAAGTCTGCTGTCTGGCTATCTTTTCAGAAGACCGATTGTATCATTCATGTGTTGGATAAATATGTAACCCTGGGTAACGTAATTAATTTGAAAATCTCTTGTCATTCTGAACAAAACTGTAATTTTCTACGGTTAATTGCAACGGTTAGCCGATGTCAACTAAAAGAAGGAAGTGTTCCATGAAAACTATTTTTACGACGACTACAGCATAGTAAGCTATGAGATTATTTTAAGTTGCTAGCCCTGCCGGTTCTAACTCAATTTCCTGGGTTCTGCCGCATCAGGTTGGAATTTCATAGTAAATACAGATGTGCTTTGTACAACTGATCAATTACAAATAGAAATTTCGACCTAAATTTTTCGAAGATCACCTCGATATACAACAGTTTGTACCTCTAATCCTTGCGAACAGTAAAATAAAGTAGTCACGCTCACAACTTGAGGACGTATGTGGAATAGCCGCTGTCTATCAATCACAGCCTTTTCGTTTATCCTTCGCACTAATATTGGTAACTTGTTATACGGTGAAAGAGGTTACCGTCAACCTAGTAGTAATACTAGGATTATCGCTTATTTTTTGACTGCTAGAAGAATTCATTGATTTGTATCTTTGCTGGTGGAACTATGAATGCATCACAGTCATTGTAACAATGAAATTTTAGTTTTTCGGCTATGAACTATCCGTTTGTTTAGCTACAAATAAATGTTTCCTTACAAAGGGTGATGTGTTGTCTCTAAGATTTTATCAAGGACTAAAGTGTGGTATGCGCAAGAGCCAACTTGCTGTTCAAGAAAAACATTGACGGTTGAGATATCCAATGTGACAAGTCCCACTAACCCGACCCAAATCGTTAAAAGGCTGTTAACTATGTTGGCTTACATAGATTAAATCATAATCAGAATTGCTTTCGTGTTATTTTTTCAGGAGGCCCTTCGTCAAATATTCATCAGACTACTGATGTGTAGTCGGGGCTTTAGCTGAAAATCACTCACGTTTGATCAATGCGTTCACATTTAGGTAGATTATCCAACCGGCCTATTTCTGAAAGAAGTATTAATTTCAAGTTTTCCTTCCGTTTGAGCTATCCATTGATGTATATCCGCGTCACGGTCGAGATGACAACTCAGGTCAATTTATATTAATCAACCGTGTTGACGAATGTGCCACCATCATCATATTAGGCATCACCGAATTAACATATCTAAAGGCTCGAACACTTTCATTTGTAAGAGTAGATCAAGTTGCCTGATCACCTCTACAAGAGACACACGGTGTCTGTCAATTTAAAAATAAGGACTTAGCAAGTTAAAATATTCGATTGCATTATGCATGTTAGTTGGTATTTTAGATTGTTGATAAATGGCCGGCAATTAATTCAGTTTCAGCTTGAATATCAGTCACATCTGTTTACATGGTTCGCATATTATCATGCACATACGATATAGTCAAAAAGTTAAAACTTTGCAAGCATACACAACGCATTTTTATGGAAATGAAATTTTACCCGTTTTCTGCTTTGCGTCATTTTCAAAAGTTGGGTCAATCATCACATTTATTCGATTTTACTTTGCATAACATTTTTGAAAGAAAGTTAAAAAAAACTGAGGATCATACAATAAAACTTCATTTTTGTTTTGGAAATAACTGAAGGTATAAACAGTTTACCAATGCGCTAAAATTTAGAATAAAATATTGGACCGAACATTCATGAAATTTTTAGGAAATTGAATAATAATTTAGAAGATATCCATTTGCGAAAAATCTGGACTTTAGCTGGATTCAAACCACTGACAGAAACACTATGCCCAAACGCGGCAAGCGCTGTACCAGCTGAGCTACGAAGCCACGCCGGAAGCTCGGAAATTTCACATTTGGACCTAGTTACCCACCCAACCAACTGTGTCATATGGAATCCACCAAATGATCCAGCCGACTGACTGCCCAAGCAGGAATTTATCGATCAGTTCACGCTGGAGTCTACCAACGCCACAGGCCCGGCTTCGTAGTTCAGCTGGTAGAGCGCTTGCCGAGTTTGGGCATGGTGTTTCTGTCGCTGGTTCGAATCCGGCCGAAGTCCAGATTTTTCGCAAATGGATCTCTTCTAAATTATCAAATCTGCCAAACTACTTATCAGTAATTAAATAATAATTAGTGATTTCAGTGTCGACATCATGTTACTAGATAAGGATCATCTAAATGTGCGACGGAGTTATAATTATCTATGCAAGCAAACAACACTTCAAATTGACGTGTCTTGAAGAAAAAATACGGATAACCGAAGAACCGTAGTTTGCATATCGTGGAAAAATTTCATCCAGTTTAAACTGAGGTCTCGGGTTACATAAAAACAAACTGTATGTTATAAGCTGTTGTAAGGTGAGAGGCGATTAAGTCATTTTGTTGGTGCAAATACTCCATTCATTCAGGAAAACTAAGAACTGAACTTGTTTCGTTCATGCAATTCGCATCGGATTATTCTGGCAAATGTGGTTTGATTGAGCATGTAAGCCAGCAGTAATTGTGTAAAAGGTTTTACCAGGAACCTACCGAAACAACCACTTTTACTACACTGGTCAAGAGCGAGTGTGAGCAAGTCAGCTAAGCAAAATTTTGATGACCATCCATCACTTCGAAAAATGGCATGAATACGAGTACGGACCGACTGTACCGAAGTTAGCGATGTCAACATGTAGATTTTTACGTTTCCACATTACTGATGTTCGACTTCGTTGTAGGTGCAAAAGAATTCGCAGTATTTTCAATAAGGCGACTTGAAAATGGGATTATTGCAACTTTGTACGACTATTGAAACATACGGTTCTAGTTTGTTACTTCCGGTAACCATGACCAGACAGTTACGCTGTGGACCCTTTGAATTTTTCCACCCTTATTGTCACTGAGACGCATGTATTCTCCATCAGTAACCCTCTGCTATCTTAATGCGTAATGCCTTTCATTAACCGCGTTCTAGAGCAAGAACTAAAGTCGAAGGGTATGTACATTCCAAGAATTTTATTCACTTTTACAATTCCCTTGATTTGAACTATGCTTCTCTTGTTGCTGATAAGTCATTTAGTATTCTGGTATCAACCCACTCTTTGCAAATATGGCGATTATTGTGCAATACCCAAGTCGCTGGCGCTTAAAATTCGCACTGGATGGAAAGCTTGTTAATCCACTCCTTGGTCTGCGGCACTTGCAGATAAGGTGGTGTCCATGAGTGACTGTTTGGCAGGTGCTTACTTGTTCATTAGCAATAATCCAAAGGTACACCTGAGTGAGCGCGGTAGACAAACACCTACATATGTTGTGGTTTGGTTCTTTATTAAACTCCAGTTGGTAAACAATAATTTGCCTAATAAAAGGTGTTTGGAAAAATAATAAACTGTCGTGCACACCATTCTTTTCCTGTTTTCCGAGAAGTTGTGAATCGGTTTCAATACATGTTAACTGCATCAATACTGTCAGCGATATTTCTCCTGAGGTGCGCAATAACGGCTCCATCACCATAACTAATGCGGGGTTAATGAAATTTTTGATATTTAACTAATAGCAGTTTCTAAATTTTTCATTCAAAAACGGTTTCATCTTAAACGTAAAAGAATTGTCTTAATCAGTACGAGCATCAACCGTGGCGCATTCATTGTTCCGGGGGTGTTTACAGACTAGAAAATCAAATCTGTCTTTGAAATAATATGAAGCGTCATTTCCTGTTTTTTTTGATGAAAATGAGCTTTTTTACAACCTTGCGCACGGTAGCATGAGATTAATTGTTTCTGACAAAATAAATAATCGATGACGGATTAATTATTCTTAACGTTCAATAGCATTAGTTCCATCTTGCAAACCATTTAACGAAAAAGATTTCATAATCCAGCTGTTAGTTCCCTCTCACCTAATGCCGGTCACAATTGAATTTCCAGTTGTGTCAGACAGAGAGAAGAACAGATATGCTACCATTTGCCTCTCAGATTATACGCGAAATTCCCGCGAAATATTCAAAATCCCAATAAGCATTATAAAACCCTACTTCTTTTGTTGTTCGTTCATGTGGCATTGTCTACAAAAATGCTGAACCATCCGAATTTAGATCATTATTACGGCGTTGGAAACCATTTATGTGGACTGAAATCTCTTCAGACCGCACTACCTCCATTGAGTAACGAAAACAAATCCTCTCAACTGCATTCACTTCCAACATAGCTGAAGCAGTCTGCATGACTAACCCAATGCCTGTTTCAATGTCGATGATGCTCCTCGTGTCCAGTCATCGAGAACAAGGTACCACTCGAAATAAAAGTTCTGAATCTGGTTTTGTCAAAGTTTCTTTCAACCGTTAACACCAGGAACACTCGTAGCACTAAATATAACATTTGGTCTCGGTTTCTCGTGATCAAGCATGTGTTGTTATGATCCGAATGTTCCATCCTTCTTGTTGAACCACCCGGATTTTCTACAAACCGTAGGTGTGATCATTGCTCTTTTTTGAGCTAAAGTTTTAGCTTACGGCCTTTATCCGCCGAATCGCTTTTCTTATTACATAATGCAGCCGTTATGGCATATCACAGTTATGTCGAGGTATCTTGATCAAAATTTACTCTAACTAACCTTCTGTACATCATTTAAATATGCGTTCGTTTTTAGCCTGTAGAAGCAGAAAGTTGTTGATTGAATTTTTCTACCTAAATTAAACCAAAAATGTTCAACACACGGGAAGGATTATTTTTTAGTTATGCATGTTCAACGTCAATCACATTCATTTTCACTACGGAGATAGTGTTATTAGGTGACAAGATTAAACAATTTAGAATGTTTTCTTATTCGATACTTGACTGTTTTATTTTCGTTATACTTGCAATTCGGAAAACATGACGCACATCTTTTTATGGTATATTTTGAATTGCGGTCAAAAATTCTAGGGGACATTCTGAACTAAGTGCACTGGACGAGTGCTGAAGAAGCTGGTTTGTGTTATCAGAAGTTGTCTTTCCATCATTACATACCACGTCAGTAATGATCAGAAGAAATAAAATAAGCCGAATCAGCCAAAATCACAAGGTTTTTGGTTGAATGAGTGACCATTTTACAGTCAAGGGAAAATCAACAAACAGGAAAAATACAAATGGAAAACAATGTTGAAACTCCATAGCCTAGCTTTGGTTTCGAGCCAGTTAAATATATACTTGATTTCAGAACAGAGCTGATCGGTTTAAACAGAATCACAATACCAACGCTGGTTAATGAAATGTCCTGCCAACGTTAATGTATTGTGTGCAGTGCAGATTATACCATGACTTTAAAATTTAATACAGCTTGCAATTCCAATGACGACCACAATATTCAATTGAGACTAACACAAAATCAGATTATAGGCATTCTAACGCCTATGATGTATAATGTTGTTTGGATGTGTACAGCCTAATCTCGTCATTCACGGTAATCATATACATAACGCGGTACAGAATAACCCACAGTTAATGCAAACTACCAACAACCAGCAGAAACGTTTGTTTTGTTCTTTTAAGTAACTGGCTTTCGGCAAACTTTAATACAGTGGTCATGAGATTGCTGTACTAAAAGAAACCCAAAAAGTATCTTCTGACATAAGTTTTTAGATGAATCAGTTGAATCAAGAAAATAACAGTAAGGAGAAAACTTTAAGTAAACGACAAAAATAGCAGCAAATTATAAACTTGCCCTAGCTGTCAGCTATTCCTCTCCAGATCTGTTTCCTTGTTTGTTGAGTCCATTCGGTTGTTCATGATGTGTCTGTCGCATGTAATCTTCATCTGCTTAGTTAAGACCTTCAACTATCTATCGGCTAGTATACTGTCAAAAGTTTGTTTTATTAGCTGTAGACAGGTTTGCTGCAGGCCAATGGTCACCCTGTAAATAAAATGTTTCTGTCCGTCCGTTTGAGTATAGCCTAAAATTCTTGTTCACTGGCTTATTCTGTTCATACGGTTCGCCTTGTTGGATCCGGAATTTTCATTGCAATTTGTTTAAACTTCTAATGTCTACCAATTCTAACGTGAAGTCCACGAATGAAAGGCGGTTCAGTCTAATTTGTTTCCCTTCTAAAGTAGTCTTGCTTCGTTACCACTGGAGTAAATCCGTTTTTAACGACCTTCAATGCCTTACGGTTATCACACACATTTTGTACGGCGTCCGGTTAACTGCTGGTTTAATACTTCCTTCCCATTTTAACATCTTTTCTGCCCCACATGGTTTTACACTGTTTCTCAGATGTACGACACAATTTTTACTTCATAAATGCTTCATGCAATCCGCCTTTCTGATTGCGCTGAATACAGCATGTAAATATAAGACATCCGTTATGAACTGTTAGACGTTGCATTATTTGTTTTGTTTCATGTCCCATTATGTTGACATCTGTGCTCCAACCTGCGTCCATATGCAAAAGTCATGCTGGCTACGCGAACCTGCGTGCTTTGTTTGAGACGTTCGTTCTCTTGCTGACTTTAATTCTTGACGGCTAAACGGAATTAATGTCGATCACTTTTGGGCAGATCGTAAGTTCAACAATATGACCAGATTACCATGTTGTGACCTCTCCAAATCAACGACTACATATGGCATTGAGTTACGAGCGTATTAGTAATCTTCTGGAGACTTTGGAAAAGCAGAGAAAGCCTTTATTTTCTGAAAGGTGTTTACAGCGGCCAACCTAGGTATTCATGTGTTTGCCCACAATATCGACTATAATAAACTTTAAACTGAAATTGTTCTTAAGTTCACTCATTGTGAAAGTTAACTGAATATCAGCGAGCTTCTCTCGACTGAAACGATTTGGCTGGAAGTGTTTTTCATGCAGCTCTTTTAGTAGTCATGATTACGCGTACACTGGGAAGTATACTCGCCAACATTAGATTGGAATAGAAAAACAACGAGGTACAAAGTCATGAACGCAAACGTGTGATGACATTTATGCAACTAACGTTCTGCGATTAGTTGGCATCGTTAGTGTTTAGAAGACTTTTATTCGCGAACTTACCTTAGAGTGTGTGTTGACCAACAAAATAGTTGTCACTTCTCTCATAAAATCGGGTCCTAGAACTTGACCGGCAGATTATGATACGGCCAGGAAGTGAAGTTAGTTAAGTTGTGTTTTCTCTTAACTAACCGTCGGTCGACTACTCTTCTCTTATGAACTGTGCATTAGTCTTTCTTGTAATTGATCATATCTGTCAGTTTAGGTTCAGTTTATAATGACCTTTATAACTTGATCAACTTGTCACAGAGAAGTAGTGTAAAAACCACTCCGTGACTTTCATTAAATGCGTCTAACAACTTCCTCAGAATGTTGCACTTTGAATTATTCTTGGAATTTTCACCTTACTACAACGAAACTGACTTTTCGAAATTCGAACACACCTTAAAAGCTTATCAACGGTAGGATTATTTTTTATAACTCAAGGTGAAATAGCAAATAACCTCCTGAGGTAGTTCAAAAGTATTTCGGGAATTTTAAAAGGTATGGCACAAGCAAGAATATTTACTGCAAGCATAAAATTATGGGGCTATTCACTTGTCATCTTTCCTGAATGCTAAGCCAAATGCTGCAGCATTCTGTTGCAGAATAGATAGACATGCAGTAGCTTAAGTATAAGTTACTTAATAATAACCACTGAGCAAAAATCTTTGAACTTGGCCTCTAGTTGTGCAGCCTTGAGGCTTGCTTCCTATGTAGGGTCATGTAAACGTCATGATAGATTTGTCTCAAACATCACGTGAATGACGTGGTTTACAGAGGAAATGTAAAAAATAAGACAAACTGTACAAGCTGCACTACACACTTAACACTCGGATGATATTTGCATAATCGTAAATGAGGTGAGTCAGACAAAGGGTTAAAGTCTGAGACTGTTCCATCTAGTGAGGAAAGTAATAATTGACAGGCATATTTACGTGATTATATAATGAAATACAAAGCTTGTATCTTTGTCTGACGGATGCCCACAGATTCTGTTGTAAACAATGATAAGTATACTCCTCTAAACCTGCAAGTAATCTCCGTGCAACAATACATTGTGGACACTAAAACAGGTCTTAGTAAAAGTTAATTTACCGCATTTATAAAGAGGTTGATTGAAACTGATTTCGAATGTTGTTGTAAACTCGTAACTTTTCATAAGTATAGTAATTTTGTACCAAATATATGTTGTGGATTATGCACCAATTAACCGAAACAGCCTTTGAATTTTCTGCTGGCTGCATTCTGGTGCCGCTATCTTACCGTCGTTATATCATGATATTATTCAACTTCTCGTAAGTATGGTAAGATATTCTTGTACTTTTTAGGGAAGTTAATCAAACATGACTTCACAGAACGTTATTCCTGATGCAAAAGAACTGAAAGTTTCCTTGAAAAAGCGCACCCACCGACACAACATAAAACGTGATTCGGAAACGATTTTTAACTCGTGAAGAAAAACAAGAACTCAACGTTGCACACTGTGTAACACTAGTGACAGTGTGACTAGCGAAAAATCCTTCAAGTAGGTTTTTTAACTGCCACTGTAAGATAACTTATGCAGAGAATGCACACAATGCTCACTGTGGGAAAAAGGAAGTGTATATTCTTTACATCAATTTTGTGACAAACGCTGAGCTGAATAGAAAAGCATCATGGTTTGCGTTTTCGGGTTTAACTCCTGGTTCTGGCTGAAATACTGTTTTTGTTAGCTGCATCGATTATTTTCATATACTTACAACATTGTATATAATGACAACTTGCGCACGACCAGCAAAGGCTGATGAATTCGTGTCATTAAAAAGAACTATTTTCACCGCCGAAAAATATGTTAGTTACTACCGAATCTTTATTTACATGACTACAGAGCGTCAACAAAAAGAACGAAGTAAGCTTGCTCGCAGAATCATGCACTCTTCCACAGTAGTAATCTCTTGATAGTTATCATCTATGAGAGAAAGGCTTCTTCAACTTGTGTTTCACCAGCGGTACTGAGTAACTCAACTAATAAACCATTTCCACAAGACTGTCTTACTAAGTTAAAGTGATTCATGCAAACATTGCTTTAAACTTATCTGTTGGTAAAATGTGAAGTACGTTTAAGGTATTTCTGCTGGTTACCTTTAGCATCCATATGGTTGATAATTAACTACACATTTTCAGGTTGTCAATGCCAACGTTCACATAGGGATGCCACAAAATGAAGTTCGCATTCTACTAAAAACACCACACTGAAGCTCAAGTCGTCTGCTCATGATAATCAACATGGAAAAAGCTGCTCTCCCGTTGTTTGTAACTCTTCCTGAGGTATGACTTAACTTCCGTCCTAGAAGGCGTAATATTTCCATACACTGGGTAGTACCTACTCTTGAAAGGCTTAAAAATCTTCATATAGCTTTAGCTGTGGGAGAGAATTTAGTTAAAGGTCGCATGCCGTACGTTTGACGCTTTCGCCTAAGTTCAGATATATCTAAAAGTTTTAAATCTGTAATACTTTATAAGGAAATATTGAGGCTTACATCTTCCGGTAATTATTGTATTTGGTAATTTATTCAACTAATGTTATTCTACTTTCAAAGTGCGGTTTCTGAAAATGAAAGGTTTGTTACTGTTTGTGGTCTTGGTTTCTGTGGAGTGCACCTGTTCATGGTGTTAATATGTAGGATGTGATTTATTCTACTGTTAATGGCACGTTATATAACTCGTCATAAAAATCTGTAGAACAGTATTTGTGACTAAACTAATTCAACAAGGCTTCCCAAAGGTTGTGTGAACAATGTTGGTTTCTGTCATCATTGACAAAAGCGGAATTTGATAGCATTTTGATTTGTTTACCGAGACCGTTTTAACTTGCAAAACATGAGTAATATATATCTGGAACTGTTGTATGTTTCAGAATCAAGTGACCATTATTGAACGCCTTTTTTTAAAATCACACAAAAACAAAGTTTATTGTTTTGAAAAATGCGTTAGAATTTATTTAAAGTTTTCTGCTGTAACTTGATACGGGTAAGCGAATTCAGTTTTCTTACTTGTATGATTAAAGGTCAATATATGTCGAGTACACGTGAGTTAAATTCTGTTAGACGTTGCGGTACAACCCTACAATGTTATTGTATTTCAAACCGAACATTGTTTTAACAAAGGAATTATCACGGGTAAAATTTACCAAATTTCTGGCTTTCATTTCTACTCGTGAGTAAGTGTTCTAGGAGAATTATACAAAATTCAGTCGCTATAATACCACATTGTATAGCAGTCCGAGACTTGACAGGCCGTGGCACTCAATGTCTTGTATTTTTACATCATTCCAACTACTACAGTAATCGTTTCATTACCTGAATAGAATATCAACAGACGGTATCACTGCAACATTTGCCGAAAGTTCCACCTAAACAGGAAAACTGACGACCATCTCTGCACTACCAATCCATAAACTGCATTTACGGTAACACTCAGAAAACCCTGTCACACGGTACATTGCATTTCTCAAAGCTCTGCAGCAAAAGTACCTAAGCAGTGAACTGGTGTGAGTATGTGGTTAAAATCTGAGTCAGACGTTGAACAATATAATTGAAATTATCAAATGCTACAGGAATTCGTTGACCATCTGAATACTCAACAATTGCGATGCGAGTAAACATATTAGACACAGTGAAACAATCTACTGTACAGGTATTTGTTCTTCTTAACATCTTCACAGTTTTGTTAACTTTGCTCCCATTGTTTCTCAAATAGGTCGTGATAGAAATATTATTACAAAATAGAGCAACAAATGTTAAATGCGAATGAGTTCCACAGATAGAAGATAACCAGAAATGGAGCGTTTATTCGCATCCTGGTTGAAATTGTGACATAATTGTTATGTTTCTTTTGTTCATCTTGAAGTGATCGTCATAAAAACCGATTGAAGTTGTCGTAATCTGTTGAGTTAATTTCACAGATTGATTTGTTTAGAGATGTGATTAGTAAAAGCGCTCTTTTAAAAAACACCGGCGCATGGCCACTAGCAGGTCTTCGGAGTAAAGAAGGTAGGTGGGGTTTTAAACGAGAATAGACTGTACGGATTAGTTGTGGGTTACATGAACGATAAATAAAGCAAATCGTTGGGTATATGCAACGGCGTTATCGTGCACACGGTACAGTTAAGATTTGTCATTGGACAAAGTAACCAATAAAATGTGTTGAATCATCAAGTGGTTTCTGTAGTTACAGGTACCTCAGAGTAAAGGATGTACAAGCGTTTTAGTTGAAGTTGACTAAAGCCCTGGCAAGGTCAGTAATTCTGGTTTCGGAACTATTGCCACTACTTTACTGACAGTTTATTTGATGTGATCTGTTGATGCAGTCACAGTTGGCCAGAAATAGAAATCCTGTTCAAAGAAACAGAAAGCCGTCGTCTGGGCTGGAATTTCACATTGATTACATCCCGGAAAACGGACAGTAACCAGAAAATTTAAGCATAGGCCATTTATCCATCTAGGTTTACTTGCGACTCGTAAAGAAGTACGAAATGATTAGGCTATCCATGTGCAAATCAAATTCTTTAGTGAGTAGCGTTTGCAGGTGATTGTTCGAACCTTGATCCAGAAAAGTTTATCAGCAAGCTTCGGACTTTGCCACATTAACTGCAATGGCTTATAGGGAGTACGAACAATTAATCCAAAACAGCATGAACTTCTGTCTCACTTCCGTCTGGACACTCCAACTTCTTAAAGGTGCAGACTTTCGGGTAGGAGTTTTGAACACAATCAAACAGAATCCAAAAATGGCTCTCTGTAGGTCAGAAGACTAACATATAGCAGACTAAAACATACCGAGATAAATGATTCCACTGGTGGTCTTCACAACCACCAGCGACAAAACTTGGACACTACCTACTTGCTCTTCTGCTCTCTAACTAACATAATAAACACCTTCAGTTGTTAAGTGGATCAAGCGTCAAAATCTGCACTGAGGTGCAACCAAAATCAATTTGTATCTGCAACTACTCCAGCGGTAGTTTTAAAATCGGCCAATTTGGTAGTGAATTGGTCTTAAAATCGTTCTTAGATTTGCCAGTGGAAATCTTCACTAAGACTATCCTGGTGGACAAACCATTACTCTACTTGTTGACAAAAAAGTGAATTATTTTGCAATCCAGGCCGTCAAGACAATCACCAAAAATGTGGTACTAACTGGTGTGCCATTACTTTTGTGCTAAATTTACATGCGTATAGAGTCAAGGCCATATGTTTCATATATCACCATCTTACACAAATGCTGTCAAAAAACGTGTGATGTACAGCTTACAAATACGTGCATGGCTCCGTGTGACTAACAATTCTATCGACTACATACGTCTCTGTAATGGTCGCGGTTAAAGTGGTGCTGTTACCCAATTGCGAACGTTGGGTAACTTTGTTGCATTTGTATGTTCGAATGCATTCGTGAAGCACAAACTACTTGCTCATCGTTTTGACCGGTAACAAACAATCTGTCGTTCCCTCATTAATTTTGTGCTAAAGTGCAAGAAATCAACTGACAACGTAAGTAACCTTCTGCCCTTCCTTCTGATACTATCCGATATGACTTAGGAAGAAACTGCAACATATAATTTTGTACGGATTTTTAAGCAACATTCTGAATTTTGTTGTATGATCCTGCAAGATATGAATGACATTGCAAGATGCAAACGTTTTTCACTAATCACTTGCTGTTCTGTACTATAGAAACATGACTAAATATTGTGTTTTATATCGAAAAGAAAAAAGAAATACTTGCATTAGGTAATGTTTCTCACTATACGTTTGAAGCGATATTTGTGCTTGCGCTCATGCACTACTTTGTGCGAAATCCCAAGTTGGCGCGTCAGTTTGAAATACCACTGCTGCTGTGGCGAACGAAAATATGTAAATTCGTCGTTTGCTTATTGTTAATTCCTTGCTTATTAGCAAGTGTTTCTAAAAAAAATATGTACTTGACTTTTTGTCAAATTAATCCGTCACGGTTTAAATGTTCGCTTGTCGATTTACTCAGGGCGGTCAATAAATTACTGCCATAAATTGTTATTAGCTTTTTTGCTTCTAGTGAGATATTTTATTGCGAATCGTCGCTCAAAACAGTTGATCAAAATTAATAAAATTTCAACAAATGACGCTTACACAGACGAAATACTGGACTGCTGCAGAAGTTCTCACATAACATACGCATATCACTTCATACATTGGTCTTTACTTCCGTTTGCGTAATGGAGTGCGGATAGGGAACTACTCAGGTGAGTCAGTTGTTATTAATTGAATTTGTCTGATGTTTGGCGAAACGAACAGTTTTATACTCATATTTATTTATGTCATATATGCTTTTGGTTAAACTTGTATAAAAGTAATTGTCATAGTGTCTCATCCAGATTGTGTTGGGATATCCATTCCCAAAAAGCAAGTCTTTTGTGATTATGAGGTAAAAGTGGTAAGCATAACAAAGTGAGCGTAATAAAACAAATACATCCAATTGCGCACTTACGGTCTTGTACAACTAGCGTTCACTTTGTCGACCATTTTGAAAGAAAAGCAACGTAAACTATCATGTTTACCCCTATGGACAATTCGATGATCAGGGCCACTTATAATTTGGTTAGGGCAGATGACATATTTAATCCGAAAGGGAAATAATCACGTTATCGATTTTAGTCTAGGAACTCACTCTGCTTAGACTAAAATCCACCGACACTTACCGGTCTTTACACTCAAATAATCCCACTGAATTTGCCAGTTCAAACTGAAACAATGGTGTTTCACGTTCAGTCGAGCCTGTCAGTAAATCATTTTCATGTTAAATATGCTGGCGGTACATTCACTGAGGTTTGCATACCTGTGATGTTATGCTTGTATCTTTATCGACTCTTGGTAAGTACGAAGCTGAAGCCTCATGCTTCCGTTTGTGGCGGAAAAACAGAGCGGCCAATGTGGCATTTGTTGTTGGTTACCAGCTTCTGACGTTGTTTACTCTGTAGCAATTTAAATATCCGTCATTTACTAACCAATAGCGCGCTACAATCAGTCGGTATATGTGCAGTAAACAGCTTTCATAGATATGTCGGAAATCAACAATTGCATTGCGACACTAAGTAGTGATCTCAGTGATGAGAACCACAAACCTGTCTATCTGTTTAGAAAACAGCATTATATTTTGTTGTTTTTTCTAGTGTAGATTCTTCGAAATGCAATAATACAAATGTGATTTAGCAGTTTGTTGATTGTGACATTAAAATCAGTGTGTTTCTCTTGGGTTATTGCTTAAAGGGCGAGAGAATTAAAAGCCAAGTGAGTGCTATTTGAACCGCGAATATGGTTTATCTGAAGTTTACATATATCAAGTTGCTGCTTGAAACTGTTAAGATGTATTATGGCTCAAACTTCCAAGACTCATTGATTGTAATTATAAGAATTGTACGTATAGATTGTTGAGAAAGTTAAATACTGGGCTTTAACCAGTGTGAAAACACTTCATTCGGAGCATGATAATTGTGCAATTTTTACAAGGTCCGCTATTCTTATCTCCACTGGACAGTAGTCACTGGTCATTTCATAGCCATTCGCAAGGCACATTTGCATCCGTCCTACCTTTAGCCGACGTACAGTAGCAACCAACTATCGGACTGTTACAGTCTTCTAGTGGGCGTAATAATTGACAGGAATTTCATTAATGAACCAATGTATCGATCAACCTCAAAACCTCATTGCACATAAAAAAACATTTAAATAGAGATGAGTTTCAGTTAATTCAGGTACATTTTTTGAAATATGTGAACCTAGACACGAGCGTTAAATCGAACTCACTAATCGACCAAGCACATTGCTTGTAATTCTGAGGTTTCGACGTAAGTCAGGAATATATTGTCACAGGTATTAAATTTCTTCTTTTAATTTTTGGAAGTCAAAAGTAAGGTATTTTTCCCAGGCATAGTCCACCGGTGTCGTCTATAAAAACGTTTTATGTATTATTTGACTAAAGGGCGGAGGATGAATACGAAATGTGAGTGATCCACTGCAAATGCATTTAGCCTTCTGCAAAATTATACTGAGCATTGTTACTACTTAGTTTGTTTGGTACATTTGTTGTAATACTCAGACTAATATAGTCATGCAATCGGTAGTCTGTCAAAAACATCCCTTCTGACAGAGCATATTAGTGGTACCAAGCGAATGGCTTGACGTGAATTGCGTTACCGTGAAACCACAATGAATATACTTTTAATCTTGAATGTGTTTTTTGTGAGTTCGGCATACTCTCGAAATTTGTTGGCACTGACATTTCCTACTTTTAACTGCAACAGGCAAGCATCGGTCTTTTTTTTCAACTGTGCCGAGTTAAATTAGCAAAGAATGTCGCTAAACCTAAGCCATTGTCGAGAGTTACGATTCCAGTGATTAATGGCAAGCCGGAGGTTAGTCTTTTCTAAGGCCTTGTGGATCAGTAATATTACGCCTTCGAATGTGAATTTACGCGCGTATTTAATATAACACGCGATTGTCTTTGATGAAATTGCATTAATTATTGAGAGGCAGTTATCCTAACTGTAGCATCCTCTCTTCGAATTGTTTTGCGTTAGTAAGCCCTTTTCGATTTGTCCAAAACTGTCAGAGAGCGAAGACAAACCACTACTTGCAACGCTCTGCAAATAGCTACAGAGAAACGCTAGAGAGCTACTTCTAACCGGCGATTTCAATCATCAGCGTGGATGACAGGTAAACCGACTTTAAAATCTCAACTTTTTGAAACTTGCCGCTTCTCTTGCTAGCTGACAATTTCAGTAAATCTGTAACTTTAAGCGACTTGCTGGATACCAAGTCAATCTAATCCAGAAGATAAGAGGACAACAGCTGGTGAAAAAATTCCGTACACAATCGCAAAATCTTAGTAGAAACATGGCGTGTTCGTCGAATGAATACCTTTGGAAATTGTAGACTTTCATCTTTGTAGGGTGGACTCAGCGTCAACTGTTGATTAATTAAACTTACACAGAATATATTAACAAACACCTAAGGTAATTACAAGCCGGCTGTGCAATTACGCATGATTGAAAAAAATGGTCATAAAATGGGTCCAGTTTCCGACAGTATGCATCCTTACGATAATGAATGAAGATAACGAAGTAACTAGTGCGGAGCGCCAGCTGTGAAGCAGAAAGAACCTCAAAATCTTAAAACAATTAACAAAATATGAAAACCTAGCCCAGATATGAGCACACTTACAAAAGGGAACACGAGGGCAATCGAAACTTGAATAACAAAAAAATCGTGAGAGTTAACTTAACTCGTACTGAAGCCGACAGTTTTGTATCAAATGCCTGTCGCGAATATACACAGACATGCGTTAACTTGAAGCTGTGAGGGAATCATTATTCGTCGGGTGGTTGATGAGGGCGCTATGAGAACAGTGACACATACTCACAGTACGATGATGCGATAGGGCAGAAATAAAGAATTGAAGTTAAACAATAAAACTGTGGATTTCCTGATAGCGTACGCATAACACAAGCCTTATTGCCTTAAATATGTTGTCATCAATAAGAGTATCGGTTTTATTTTTGCCTGTAGTTTGTTGGCTTAACTTCAAGGGATTTTATGTAACGAATTCAAGAAGGAAATGTAATGCGAAGCTTCACAGTTGACTACAGCGGAAAACTTCCTGTTTCACATCTTTAACGCATTTCTGGAGCTGTGTTCCTTCTTGGTAGCTTGCAGGCTAGTCACAAACAGTCAGTTTGGAGTGATCTTGGAACACCTATCAAACTGTGTCAACTGCAAATCTACACGCTGTTTGAACATAGACGTTTGACCTGCTATATATTATTACGATGGACCAATATATATACAAACGGTTGCTCATCTTCTTGCTGGTGCTGACAACTGAGTGGATGAGTAGTGTATGCCAACTAAAAGGGATTGGGTGATCACATGCGACAGGGAAAACAAATGCTGCAACTTGGTTTAGGAAATACAGATTTCAAAGTCATCACCAGTTATTCGATCACTACTAAGTGAATTCAATCCTTTCAAATATCTGTTATGAATTGACCACTGTTCGGTTGAATTTCCCTACAGATCACATGTTTAGCAGCCCTTCATTGCGACGCGAGCCGCCAAAATATTTACGGCAGTAGATTTTGAATTAGTTAATAGCTGGTATAAACAGAGAGTGGCAAAGCGTGTTTTCATTTCCTATTCAACAATGATGCTAGTTACTATTTACTGATTAGGTGGAAGAAATAGATAAGGAGTTAAAATATACCTATTGTTGCCAAAGCGTTTTAAACGTTTCAGAGCAAAACTAAAAGCCACGGAGTAAGTGATCAACTGTTTGTTTATACATTATAACGTATAAAACCGTCCTGAAGTACCACCCCATTCATCTAAGCCTGTGAGATTCGTCCAATTAAAACCTTATGCCAAACTACGTAAAAAAACAGCATGGTAAACGTTTATGGCCCGAATTAACATTAAAACCTCTCTGATTTGCATGCATTACGCTGGTTTCTCGGTTCACACATCTTCCACATTGGTTTTTGAATTATCTTGCCAAATGACAAAACCAACATCTAACCAATATCACAGATTTTGAAACAGCCGGTCACACCGCGCGAATAAACTAATCTTTAATCGATCATTTAATTTCTTACTAAATCTTGTTTGAAAAGCATTGCCATACTTTTCGCACCTTTTTGTTCAAAGAGCGACAACTGCTGCCGAAGAGTGAGATGCGATCACTATACGAGCTTTAAATTTTCTTCATCGTTCTGGGTCTTTCTCCTTTTATTATATCAAGGTTTTGGTGCACCCGTATACCAAAACCTCTGTTAAGAATGCCGTAGGTGCATCATTCTCATTTGATGATTTGTTTCTAACAAGGCAAAAAGCGGTTTATTGGTAGTGGTTGCTAATTTGTGACTGAAATGGTGTTTCCCGCAAATCCTGATACTGAATACCCAGAGTACGTAGTGCAGTCTAATAACCGTAGGAATTCGGGCGCTCACGTTATCACGTTATGGCAAAATTGAGGTCAATTGTGGATCTGCCAGTCTATATAAACAGTGTTAAACACGTGGCGATTTCCTGCTATCAGTGCACTCGTAGCTTCCTTTATTCACGAACATCACTACAAGTGCACGTTATACCAGTATCATCCGATACCCCGCAAGGTCTACTCGTTCTGTAATAATGAAGCTTTGCTACAAACTTCATCGCTTTCTTCTAAAAAACGCATTATTCTCGTGTATGTTTGTTATCGCGAACTCTACAGTAACACAAGTTGTCTGATCACAAACCAACAGTGAAAAAAATGTAATTTGGTTGTTTTCGGTGAAACCAATTCCAATTGGCCAGATGCACTTCGAATTTTATAGTTTGAGAAGGCTTAATACAGTTGTTTTCCTTTCATAATTTAAGAGCAAAAGTCGACACCCAAAGGTGAGTGACTTGCATATTTTTTAACGCCATCAATTTGAAACTATTTTGTTTTGTTTTGGTTAGTCACACAACCTTGTTAGTTAAGAACATTCCGTAGCTGTGGCATTTACTAGTGAAAGACTGCGTTGTAAAATAGTGACATGTATTAATTAACACTGTTGCTTAGTTGTATGGTTCCACATAATTAGAAGTAGATTCGAACTGCTGCGCATAACATTTAACCAGTCATGTTATTAATTTCGACTCGGTTATTGACCGCACTGCTCAGACGAAATAAAACATTGTTCTGTATCTGTGATATGCTCTGACATCTTTCACCTGTTTATGTCTCCATGGCCAAAGAGCACTAGACAATGTCTACATGTGAGTTCTCATACGTGATTCTATAAATATATTTGAATAAATTTCCGTGAAACAATTCTTAGGTACAGTTGAGTGATATTGAGCGGTTTAGTATTTCTGTTACTTCGACTACTATCCGATTAGAGCGGTCACCAACGTTAATGCCCACGATTTGTGGCCAAGCAAATTTCTCTGCATTTTATCTAATGCGTCCTATAAACAAGGAGTGTTGAAAACAAACGTACAAGGGAAACATACGTCGGACCTATTCCTTAATTACATAACTAACAAACGAGGATTTTTGTATTAACATAGGTAGACCACAACGGCGCAGATTAACTTCTGGGGCCTATCCGTTCTGTAAACAACTGTGGATGTCTGTGTGGGATCCACCTGGTGATGACTGTTCAAAATTTGACGACCAATCGTTGTTGTGGCGGTTGCTGGGTGCTGGATGCACCATGCACACCTTGTATTTACGCCACATGCTTCCCCACCCATGCTGAAATGCGTCCCGAGATCACAAACTTCAGCCGCCGTTCCGTCACGCCAATGTGACCAAACTGGCAACTGTATGCTAATCGGAAAGTGATTTGGGATCCGGCGAACGACGGTATCTGAGGTGTTAGAGGTGGAATTGATATCCGTGCTGTGGTGTAGGTTAGCAAACCCTCCACAAAGTTAGGTTTCAGTAATACAGCGGCCATCATGTAGCATTGTAGTGATATACTGATATTATCCCCAATAAAGGACAAGTTGTGGAAAAAATTTCATCTTTTGCATAACCACCACTGTTCGCTAGTGGAGGTTTCCATTTGAAAACTTGGAGATCTTTGACTATGAATATATGTTGTCCAAGAAAACCCAGTTGAATAGCTGCAGTTCACCGTGGATTTTATTGTGAGTGAACGTCTTTCTAAATCTTTCTAAATTTTATATTTGAGGCACACAGAAGAGGGATTAGTTCAGGTTCAGACGTTGAGATGAGTAATTCGAATAGATTTATAGTGATGTAACCACATGTGATGTCAATAGTTTCACGTACGGGTGCTATTGTGAATAACGGGTTTACATGTCACTTAGCCATCTATATCTTATGAAGATTAATAATCTCGTGAAGTTCCTCCAACTAAAAGTTGTCTTTCGGCAAATGTTTGTATGATGACTGTCTGACTGGTCACAATATCTTAATTAACCATCCTGTTAGCTTGTACTGAGGTCAGTTAGAAATCGGACAAACTGATTGCCCTGGCACATTGTCCTCGTGAAGCTCGGGCAATCCATAAGGCTTAAGCACAACAGAGCATTTGGGTCGTGGGGCCTTCGTTGTTGTTGAGCTGATTAAGTCCATAAGTTTCAAAAGTTTTATTTTCCCCATATTCTCCACACGAACTTAGTGAGGATGTCGGTGATACTCTACTGAACTTTCTTTCTGGAAGGTGCCACTTTCCGCTACGTGGGTAGCTGTTTCCGGTTGAACCAGGTTTCTCACCAACTGAACTAATTAGGTCAGAGATCATCAACTGTAAGGTCCAGAAGCAACTGACTTGGGTTTTGGAGTTTAAAAAACTAGTTTATTGTAAAAAATTCAGTGAAATAGCTGGGAGACTTATTTTGTGGAAGGTTTTGCGGACTCCAGTTGTGCATAACTTGAACACACAGACATATATATTCGGGTAAAAAAGACAATTTTACCATGGTGAAAGACAGAAAAAATTTCAAGTTTCATACCGCCAAGCAGAACATCTCCACTACTTTTGGATATACACCGTTTGGGATGGCTAACTACTCTCTAGATATCCGTATCGTCGAATGAAATCCACAATATTTGCAAGCCTAAACAACAATTCTGGTAGAAATGCATGCTTCAGAGGAGTAAAATCGAATGTGTTTAGCTGCTGTGACCATAACCACGACAGGCTGACGCAATGTTTGAGTAGTTTGAATACACATCTTCATTTCAAGGCGGTTGGCAATGGTTTCACTGTTTTATAAAAAATATGTCCACTTAACATATAAACCGCAATTTATTTATTTGTATTAGTTCAAGTGCGCCTGAGAAGAAATCAAATTGTATCTAGAACATTAAGTGAAACTGAATGATTCAAAGTACCGCATTCTTTTGAATTTTACATTCAACCTTAAATACAAAAAAGGTGATGTAAAATTTCACATTCTTGTTTCTGTGTAAATGATGGTTTGCAATAACCCGTCCTACTTCTTCCGGCCGTCGGTTTATATCACCCACAATTGATCGCAGCTGTCGCATTCCCATAGACTTTCCAGTCGGCTCGTTTCGAACGGCAGAAGTACTAGACACGAGTTTTGCTCTCACTAGTGCTCGTTAGTAGTGAATATCATCGCCACTGCCGGGACTAGAACTCCGGCCAAGCTTTGATGAAGCAACCGTGTTTACCGCTGCGCCACTGACCTCACACTGGACACGACCGGATTATCATATGTGAACGCTCAACCATATTTGCTTGTGAGTAGGGATCGTAGCGCAGTGGATGTGCATTAATGACGAGCTCTTATGAGGGGGAAACTCGAGTTTAATGCTTCGTTTCGAAAGTGGCCGACTGGAAAGTTTATGAGACTGTGACATCTGCGATCTAGATTGAGTGATTTTCGACTTGAAATTAACCAAATTCCCGACTGCTCATCAGTAATCATGTAAGTGCTGACAATTTACTAACCCACAATTTACTACTGCGACTATAGTCATGTAGCAGCCGAAGATCGGTGAGTAACTGAACACTCGCTGAGTAACCTCTAATGTTAACATGTTTTTCCATGATTTGGTTAACCGTACTACGTCTGTTGGAGAGCAAACATTATGATGATTTTCAAATCAGACTTTGTATAATCACGTTAACCATAAGATATATTTCAGGTCAACGTGAAACCTGTAGGTCTGATTCAGAAGAAAAACGAACATATAATTTTTTATGCGTATAAGTAACGTTTTTTGAGAGATCTAATAGGTTTTGACGAAAATGCTGATGAGCACGTTTTCGCTGGTATCCTGTTTACTTTTGAATAAACAATTAAAAATTAAAAATTCTTTGTTATTCGCATTCACAAGAGCACAAAAAGCCTTCAGCCAGCTTTCGGTCATAAAACTCTTTGGTCGCTAACGTTCCACGAGGGCCAATGTATATTTAGTCCTAACAGACTTGCCAACTTGCATTCAAACTTGTTTGGAAACATGATTATTAAACATTCATCAATTAACAACATTCTCAACATACTGTGAGAAATAGTCTCTTTCGCTATTGACATATGGCGATCATTGTGAAATTTTCACCCGTCATATTTATAAAGTACCGAAGCACATAGAATGCACGCATCCCTATCATAAATCTATAAACATTTTGTAACATAATTAACCTTTAGTAAAAATGTTGATCACTTTTCCGAACAGTGGTTCACTTGATTATTTTCTTATTAAAGCGCATCTAACGATGAGTTACGGTAAGCAAATTTATTCAGCTTATAAT
>JTDE01001242.1:72272-105880 GCA_014338405.1 Paragonimus skrjabini miyazakii
TATATTGGAGGCAATACCTGATCAAGTTTGTACTAGGAACTTTCCAATTGTTATTTACAGTCGTTTGGAGAAATCGAACTCAGATGACTTTACATTAGTTACGTGACACGTAGCAGATATATCTACGGGTTCACTCAGGGTTCACGTATAGTCTTATTAGCACAGGTGGATACGTACTCAGTCCGAGTTTGACACTTTCGAGAACGATTGCTTCATTTGTAATACTAACTTCATTTTGCCGATAACACTGTAATGAACACACAACTAAGCAAATTACGTACTATTAGACACGAGAAGATTATCCTAAAAAATCCTATAATGGTTTATAAGTTAACAGAAATCATAACATCATCAACTCATAACACATGGTAAGAACTACCAGAACTTCTCATATCTTATCTAGCTCAGTAAATGTTTCTAGTGAGGTGTTTCCAATGCCATACGGACGGGCATTATGCGCGTAACTCTGCATTTAACTGTTGTTTGAACTTTCGATTTTTTCGGCTTTCATGCTTGAAGTACACAAAGAGATGCTAAACGGTAAGTAACGTTCTGCAACCAAAAATAGTGATGACGTTATTTCGAAACTGTTGCGATTACACGTCAAGTGGACCACTACAATCGCATTATGGTTATGCAGTAACACATTTGCAAACTAGAGGCAGTTGTGGAAGGACTTAACAGAACAAACATAGTTAATTTATGAAAAAAGCAACAAATCAGTTTGATCCATGAAGAGCTTTAGATAAATGTTTCTAATTTGTATGCAGTTTTGTGTTGTTGCATGTTGTAGATGACGTTAACTGCAACCCGTTTATAACTGTTTGAATCAGAACCAAAGCTACTATGTGGTTAGAACTAAAAAATGCAAAAGCGATCGAAATGTTTGCTAATTGCGAGCTTTTGTTTATACGATTTGCAAAGTGAATTTTCTGTTTTCTACATCAACCCACTTTGTACAAATAAATAACATTAACCTCAACGTGCCTGGTTTGCTAAGTAGTGATAACCCAGTGAACGTAGTGTAAACGTTAGTGGTCTAACTTGAAGGAGACTTAAAATTTATTCTCATGACAAATTTAAAAGTGAGGTCTACTTGGTTCACTTGCTAAACAATACTAAGTATTTACTGAAAAAACAATATGAGTGTCTGTATACAAATACTGTTCGGATGATTTTTAGTGGATGGCACAGAAACACATTTGAATAAATTCGAATAGAGTTGTGGATTGTGTCGGTTGCAATCTTCCTGTAAACTGCAAAATATCGTAGGAGAATAAAACAAATTGGTCGTCTGAGTGGATTATACGCTACAGTTCGGAAGGCGTATCAGCAACCCAGCAAACCTTTCATACCCACTGAAACCAGATGAACAAATAAGTGTTATATCATACACTTTGTAGGAATAAACAAACGCACTCGCATTTTGAATTATCATGCAATGTAAATCGTGGAGAAAATTCTTGTGTTGGAAGAAACTTAGTGATGTGTGATTTGGGGATAATAAACCATCCGCCTTAATTTACCAAATCAAAATGTTGTCTTTTTGAAAATACGACTGGTATTTGCCAAATTACCTGTAGTGATCAACATTTCACTTAGACTTCTGCTGTTCGTACTGTAAATGTGTGTATTTCAACACACATCATCACATGAACCTTAAATAATACACATGCAAAAGGCCACTGTGTTGTCCAGTTTTTCGAGTTTTTCATACATTTTTTAAGTTTTGTAGATATTCGCTGCAAAAGTGTATAGAAACATCCAACATAGTTCCACAAAACACGCATTTAGTTGACGATGTAGACGGTTATGACTGTTAAACACTCTGGTTTGGTTAGAAATGTTAATTCTGAATGTGAGTAAACCGATTAAAATTATCAACCTTGCACATACAAACTGTTATTCATGACAGTTGTTTTGGTTTGAACAAACGGATCTCTTATTGCACACGTAACTTTGTGAATGTCGTACTGAAATTGTTAATATTTTCAATCTTTTTTAAACGGTGAAGAGCAAAAAAGGAACTAACGAAGTAGGTGTCTCATTTCCATTATTTTACGTATTGGTTGTAAGTGTGATTTCTGTGAATATTGCTGGCGGTTAATTTTCATGAAATGTATGATAACACCAGTTTAAGTGATACAATATTCGTGAATAACTCACTGTGGCTACTGTGTTATATATTCACATCTATAACGACATAATTTGCATTAGATTGTCGTAGCTATTCTGACGGTCATGATGATTCCAAGAAGGCTCAGTAAACAATGTGCCAACAGTAATGTTTCCAAAGAAAATATCTTTGGTGTAAATATGTAATGTAGTGCAACTGAACTATAACACCAAATTCATTGAACGAAGTTCAAAGGGCAAAAACGCAATGTTGGGACCGTTGTATCTATAAGGCTTGACCAAACAAATGCAGTCGCCACTTTTAAGGGTAGCTCATCGAATAAATTATCCAATACAATACAATACAATATTTTAAACATTCTGGGATAGTTCCTAAATTTTCATGACTTCTTTCAATTAATTAAGAACAATATGTAAAAATCAACGTTCCAGCCGAATTGCAGTAGAAACTGCATTGGAAATGCGTACGGCAAACTATCTCGCTGAGTTATTTGTGTAAAACTTCTCATGGTAGAGGAGTTCATAATAATGACAAAAGGTAAATCGAAATTGGAAAAACTATTTCACTTCTGTGTAATTCGGTGGTTATACTTATGTATAAACAAAGTGCGGATGGGGGCGCACTTCATGTGGACGGAGCGGATGGGGTGTTGTTTTAGAAAACCCAATCTTCGACATGATGAACCTGATCTGCTTTGTAGACGACGATACTTTGTTAACCTTTCAGACATACACGGTTTAATGCTGACAAACCAGCAGTGATACTAAATGTTGGTTGATGAAACGGTGTATGTTAGTGCATAATTTATATTGCTTACATTTAGTTCAGGATACCAGCATCTTATAACTAATAGACATTGTTAATGATGATTAAGATAACTTGTTGAACGGTTGTATCTTCATACCAGAAGGAAACAGCAGAAAATAGTAAAGATTGATATGATTTGACAGCCATTTTCGGCTAGAAGCTAAAAGTGATAATGTTGTAGTAAAATACAATCGTATACTTAACGATCACGTAAGAAATGGTGTATCTAAAAAATTAGGTAACGTGTGGGCAGTTCTCAACAGTTCCTTTAAATAAAAACTTGCTGTCATCAGCATTGATGATGATAGAGTGTAAAAGCTTTTCGTTGGTTCTGACAGACACGATTTTAAGGAGACCAAACTGTAAAAGTTATATCTCACAGAAATCCAGTATTGAACGGGAGATTTCGGAAACGCTATACCTGTACACGTAACCCACGTAAGTAGTTACATTACTGATATAGTGATGTACTTTTCACGGGCAAAGGTTCTGGGAAGGCACTCTCGTCATTTCGGCAGATGAACCTTAACACTAAGCTGTTGAGCTTGCATTCAAATCTTAGTTAACATACAACCAACATCGGGCTGTCGTTAGCAATTTCTAATTTTAATTGATCCAACGCGAAAGTACATTCCTCCAAAACATTCCCGGCAACCAGTAACAAAAAAGAGCAAGCAGTTATTGTGGGTACACTGAACTTCAAGATAAAGGAAACCAAGTGCATCTAGGGTGCAAACTTTTAATGCATCAGAACCGGCCACATCTGCGAACTATTTGCAAGCATTTGTTTTGCTGGCTCAGTGAAATTCACGTAACCAGCACCTTCATGAAGCAGAATGGTGATAGAAATCTGTAAATGACGCGCAACATTAGGTTCCGCTCAACTCGTAAGAAAGGTCCTGGAATGTAAACAGTAATCCCACTGTACATGAAAGACAATTGTAGCATTACTCAAGTAATCTTCTGAACGATTCAATAGACGTAGAATAGGAAATTATTAATTTAGCGGCGGAAATCTACCACAAAACAATACGCACAAGTTCAAGAACACGATCTTTTGATCCAAATGGTAGGTTGCAATTAGCGAATTCGTTGAATGACCTTTCAGATGAGTTAGATAACTACCACATACTCCAACAGACTTCACTGATGACGACATTTGTTAGCACACTTGGGCGGTGAACAATATTGCAGAAAAAAGATTCACAATCATTCCTCTTGACTATAAAAACGTTTTTCAGCATTCCAAATATCACAACATAACGCCAGCCTTTCGTGCATTCTCTAAGGTTACGGTGATGAGTCCAGTAATTTCACTCATCGTAACATGCTCGAGGAATATTAACCTCCTTGGTATTGCCTTCCTAACTTCAACCAATTTTAGTTCTCATATATCTTAGCCGTCCGGTAGCGCACGCTTTTTATGAAATACACTCCCTACAAACAAGTTCTCTTAAAAAAGTATTTCAAGAGTCTTGAGCACTGCTGAGCAAATGTCTCATTAAACACACTACGATGACAGGTGAATTGTTTATCCGACCGTGAGCTATGACATGGTTTCAGCATGACTGCACAAATGAACCAGCAATATTCTGCGAGACACACAAAAATAGCAATGTAACATGAGGGAGTACATCATTATTAGATTGTTTGCCGGAAAAATGTTCCACTAGATGCCATACCAAAGGTTTTGCTGCTTGATGACCTTTGAAACCGGAATATTGTTGCGGTCTGTGTTCATATTACCAAAATTAACGTAAGCCCAGTAATCCCTGTCCTATTATTAAGCGAGTGGTGTGTTGCTTTATTGCGAGTCAACGTTATTTTGTGTTGAGACGGCAGAACTGCAGATTTCTGCGAAGTTACGAAGTGCAATATCAGTTTCAGTGGTTTGACGTTATTACTGTAGGGTTAATGCTAATTTTGTTAGAGCTCCCTAAAGGTTCTCAGATTTAAACCATCTTAGGCATGATCGTCCGTATAAGAAGTGGGCATCATACAGTTCTTTATATGCTTCGCTTAACGTTATACCGTTAGCCGATGTAACGGTCTTTTGAATATAATTTGTAAGTCATCACCACAAACAATACTGATAGAACACTCCTCGCCGCCTCTCAGATAAGTAGAATAATTGACCATTACTGGTGTGTTAATACTGAAATTATCAATGTAAACTATCAGCCGATAGCTTTCAATTTTTAAACCTTTGTTTGCAGACCGATTCTTATTCAGCATATGGAAAATGTACAAGGAACTAAATGTATCATGCAAAACATGTCTCGGCGTACCCAGATATTGTTAAGATTAAAAATGCAATCGACAGTAAAATAAAAACGACTTGACAATGACGAAGACAACAAGCACCACTCGCCAAACAATCGATTTGTCACTCAACACAATGTCGAAAAATTTACGACATATAATGCACGATAATTGACGGTCACCGGCAGCTGATATAAAAGGATGCTTGATGTTAGATTTAGTCTTCTTCCTTCGACACTTGCACAAATATTTTAGGAATCGTCAGAAATCGATAAACGAATTAGTTCGTCCAGCAATCCCAGACACTCGAAAAATAAACATAGAGTGCCCGAAGTCCATCAGTTTCCTGAAAAAGCCTGAGCAGCAGGAACGTTATATAATATTCCTACCATTGTTTAAGACATACTGCTGCAAATGTGGCTATACGTCTGCAAAATTCATATTAAAGTCAGTCCCTAGAGGTAACGAAATACTGTCGCTTAACTTCAGTGAAACCCAAAGCGACTCACTCTGGAGAACGTAGTAAATTGGTCAACACCCACATATGCCTGAAAACAAAACAAAAACTAAAAATGAAAATGCCATTTCTCTCAAGTAAAAATCAAAGAATTATTGTTGTTATTCGAAGCATCTCAGTTGTGAGATATATATCGCACTACATGCAAGTACTACAAAACAATTAGCCAACGAAATTAAAAATCAGTAATGACGGTTCGAGGATTTAAGTTATTTCAAAACTGGACATCACCCACACTTGGTCGCAGCTTTCGTATTCAAATAAGTCTTTCGGCTAGCTCACTTCAATCACGAGGTTACCCATTGGATAGAACAGAGTGATTCTGATCAGTCTCTTTTCGTCACGATTGGGCAAGCTGAACACTATTCATACAATGTTGTGGTTGAGCATTTGGATTTGATGATTCGGTCATGCCTATTGTGAGGTCGCTGGCGTTGTGGTTAACACGCTAGTCTCACAGGCACGAGGGTCAGAGCTCAAACTCCGATCCGGACAAGGATATGCACTGCTAATTAACTCCAATAAGAGCAAAACTTGAGTCTACCGCTTTCCTTGGAAGTGGGCTAGCCGAAAAGTTTATCTGAATGCGAAGGCTGCAATCAAATGTGGGTGATGTTCAATTTTGAAAATAAAAATGTTCAGTTTGTGCGGTGCATGTACTAATAGGCGTTTTCAGTACGCTGATGTATTACTGGGGAAGAAAATCTCTGTCAATAATTGTAGGACATATAAATGAATCCGATAATATTAAGAATAACTTGCAGCATGCAGCAACATTATCTATATACGGTATACCTTGATCAATAGTCAATTCGGCAGGATCGAAACATCGTTTGCTTGGTTACTTCAGAGGTTCTCATGGATGCGGCTTATGTACAATTACGAAAACATATCCGCAGCAAGCATTGAGCAAAAACAATTGGCTGGAAATTCCAGTTAACGATGCTTATACATGATTAGTAAACTGAAAAATATACTCTTATGCTTGGTACTAGGGCTTGTTTCATAAAACCTTCTAAGGAAAATCGTAAGTTCGTTGGGCACGAATTTTACGCGGTAACAGGTTTGGGTTAAACGTCTGATAACTGCTTAGATAATTCCTGCTTGCCAACTAATATAGATCTTCATTCCAGTTAACCACAAACTGAAAGGAGCTTGATGTGGATACAATCAAAGGCCACTGTACTGAACCAAAACATGAGCACAAACTCGCTGTCAAAGAGTGCGGTCTTTTTGTTCTGGTCTTCTTTCGTGTGGATGAAAGAGGACAAATTAAACCTGAGCAACGAAGAACTCTCCATTCAGGCGGAAATTGAACGCTCATCAGATTTTCTTGAAGTCCGTTATTCTTCAACCGATTCAATAAATTGCAACTTTCAGTAGGAAATTAACATCTGAACCAATTCCAACCAAAAAAATGAGTAAAGTTGAAGTACGTCAAAACCAACTACAGTCACGTCAGGAAGAAACAACGCGAATGAATCAGACCACTGCTCAAGGAGGAACAATAAATAACGAATCAAACCGAAAATCCGAAATGAGAATTGACCAAACCAGTAAAAGGTCGAAGGTCAAATGAGCAGATTCCACGTCAGCAATAACAAAAAGTTGCTAATCGGACTCCGATTCAAAAGCAAGAAAGCTGTAGGAAGTGAAAAGCTTAGTCAAAATTGAAAAAGAACAGGAAATTACCAACGGTTCTTCAAGTCAGAATTTGGGAACAACAGAAAGTAGCCAATCAGAAAGCAGGTCAAGTGTCAGCTCACTCTGATCTTAGTCAAAACAGAGAGAAGTCATATATCGCGAAATGTTAACATTTCGATTTACTCTCATCAGTCGCCAACGTAAAACTAGCAGCGTTTATACAAACTGCGTATAACAACAACAATTAAATGAACCAACCACATAGTTCTGACCTTTCACGTTCTAATAGTTCAATCAATTCCACGGCAAGGAGATTGATTGTATCAGCGCCTTCCGCGCACACAAAACTGGCCGATGTTGTTTGATGAGCATTGCCTCGCAAATCGCTAACAGTTTCGGGTTGCGATTATGTAACAATATCTTGAACGATTTAACAGGGTCAACTAGGTGACCGGTTGCTAAAATGTGTCTGGCGATCGACGAAGCTGGGGCCTTCGAGCATGTTATCGTCAATGGGTCATTTTTTGAGATTGGTGTTGATAACCACTTAGGAATGTGCTCAGCCATACGTTGATGCAAACGCCGATCTGTCCTGCTTATTTAGACGTCACTGCAACTGCAATTGAACTGGTAGATTTCGTGGGAGACAGACTGATCGGTTGAGTGTGTATCGCCGTTATGAAGAGACAAGCCCCTAGTGCTTAGCAGGATGCGTAGTTGGGCCGCTGAGTAGGTGCGTTGCAACGCCGATATCAATTTTTGACTAATGTCACACTAATGTCAGTTCAAGCGTCACTCTGATACTATTAACCCCATGCTTAATCACGTTTAAGGAGAAGGTGCAAATTCATTCGGTGGTGGAAAGTTTGCCACCCAAATAGAGTTTGGCAAACGTCGGGATATGTGTGAGCACCACAATTCCTTATTGATTGGGGCCAAGAAAAAGATCGATTATCCCGTGAAGCGGTTAAACAATAGGTCAGAACAAAGTTAAGCATGTATTCGCAAAAGAAGCCTACGTTTAAAGTGATTAGGAAGTGAGAGCGATGCACGGATGCATGCATAGGATTACTGGCAAAATGTTAGCCAAAGCTGCTGCATTTCTGCTGCTTTTCATTTCGAAGCTATTGGCATTTTAACATAGATTTCAAAGCATAGGGAAATGAGCTCAGTGAGCAACTATATCACAATGGATATTTTATATGTATTACGAAATTGTGGCAGACTATAGGGTACCGGTGTGACTACCGTATGATTTATCATCTGCTCCGGGATTAAGGTCTGGCGTGTAGAATCTCACGTTATTTAAGTGATAGTTATACTTCAAGTGTTTACAAAGATTTGTATTAATTGGTGGACTGTAAAAGATGTTTATACAAGGTGGAGCGAAAGGTTTTGCTATTGCGCAAAACATGGATATCCAAAAATGTCCAATTGTAGGATGTGTTTAGTACAGTAATGTAAATGTCGAATAGCTACGTCTACCTCAGTGCAAAATAGCCTAAAGACGGAGCCAGATATAGGTACTCCTTTCCGAAAACGCGCAAAAAACACCCAAGATGAAAAAGACAGATTTTCCATTTTTCAACAGTAAACACATAACAAAAACTGTCGCGGTCTTAGGATTGCAGCGTGCAGAAAAAATACGTGTTAATTGCACAGGGCGCCATCAAGTAGTGTTTTTCACTTGCGATATACATCCAGATGACGTTTTGCATGTATAACGGAGGATACAACCTAGTTGCATGAAACAGGGTCATGATTCACCTCTTTCGATAAGTTTCTACAAAACTGATCGGAAATAATTATTTTGTGGTCGAGACTTGAATAGTAAAATTCGAATAACTTGCTCAATTACTAAGATTTGTCTCAGAAAAGTTTTCAACCGTGCAGTTTGATTGGACAGGAACTGTCTTTTTCCGGAAAGGCGGCTTGGGCGTCATAATCGTTCCTTAGCATAACTCGGCTGCATGCATTATGAACTGAGTTTTAAATGGAGAAATTCAACTAGTGCATGAAGCGTTCTAGTTGCATAAAAGTTATTCATGGTATTCTTTCTAGTTTTCTTCAGATCTTAGTGGAATTTCGTGTCGCATGAGAAACACTATTCAGGATTCAGATTGTGTTACCCTCGTAAAGTAACGGATGTTCCATTTTTGATAGTATTTGTGATCATTCCAGTGTGTTACAGTTTTCTCGAGAACTAGTGAAAAATTATAACGTTCTATCTCAATATTTGTTACCTGACAAAAACCGACGTTAGTTTTACCGCCAGGTTCCATATATTCCGTTGGACTAGAGCACAGCGAACAAATTTGATGAGCTTATCAATCCAAATTGTTTTTAAGGTTGACCACTTGGGACTGTCTTAAAGCAATTTGCAATATCGATGTCATGTGTCCATCACACCACACAAAAGTCTTTTCATGCAGATGACGCCAATTATTTTGACCAATAAGTTGCATCAGTCTAAACTTTAAAGAACAGACAAAATAAAATTCAGCCAATCACATTTTGGCTACCGTGATTGTTCGATATTCGCTTGTTCGCGATTGTTGAATGGATTACAAGGTCACTTGCATTACCGAAGGAAACATGAGTCTTTGGACAGTTTATCAAAAGAACAATGGTAGTATCAGTTAGACGGACATTTTATATCTTAGAAGGTTAGGCAAATATTCAGAAAGAGTACTGCTAAGAAAACATCCTGTAGAAACGACACATACACAAATGTTATCAAAACCTTCAGCCCGAAAAATGCCGCATACATGGCCTTAAATTACAAATAAATCAGTCAATAATTTTGAAACTCGAATTCTGCGGACTAGCAAACCTAGTGCCAAAATTGGGGCTAACATGGAACACAGAAAAAAAACAAAAGACAAATGAAACGACAGAGTTATATATTTAAGCTGAAACACTGGATTGCCCCCAAAAAAGTTTCGGATGCTATGGTAACTACGGTTTGTACAATGAGCATTACTAGGTATATATAAACTGTTTCGAACCACTACTTTAATTTGAATAACATTTTGAGGCATCCACGATTCGAATAATTTAATAAAACTTGTAGGTTAGTCGCTTCTTCTTTGCAGGATTTTGTTAACTTCAAATTATCCGAATGCTGTGTAAATCTAACGCGTAATTTAATGGAACACCAAACGCACTTGTCAAATGCAATTGAGTGGAGTAAGATATTTTGCATTAGCATATCGGCCACCTGGCTGGTAAATACGTTACAGTGTCATGGATTGTACTTTTGAAGTTTGCGAGAAGCAGAACGAAGGTGAGTATATACGTTTTTTTTGTTCAATAACCGTCGACTAATAACGTTGATTGCACTTTCCTGAGTTTGATAGCAAATTTGTCCGACAAGAAAACTAAAATATACGCAGCATTTTTCACTTGAAAACTTTGTTAAACCTAAGATGAAGTTGATAACATGAGAGCTAATACAAACATTCGCAGCCTTAATCAGGCAATTTGACGTGTAAGTCGAATAGAATTTTCGACCAGCCTCTTTCGAAAAGAAGCGCTAGATTTGCACTTCGCTTTGATTACAGCTCGTCAGTAATGCATATCCTCGGGAAGGCCGAGGTTAAAACGGTTTCTTGGAACAACTTATCAGATTCATGCGCCACTGACCTCATACTAGACAGGACCGAATTATCGTATATGTATGGGACGATGAAGCAACTTGATCAAACGTAAGTGGTTGAGCATTCATAAGTGATATCTTGGTCGTGTCTGGTATGTGGTTGATAGCACACTGGTAGACATATTCACCTCGTGTAACCAAGGCTGGAAGTTTAGTCCCCGCCGTGGCAAAGGTCTGCAAAACTGACAAGGTGTAACAACTGCCAAATTTGCGTTTAGTGCTTCTTTTGAAAACATGTTGGCTGTAAACTATATTTTTGAATACAAAGGTTGCGATCACAAGCAAGTTATGTTCAACTTGAAATCAACCAAATTCCCGACTGCTCCTCGGTAAACCAAAGCGGAATCTAAACACTTTAAATAATTTCTTCCGTGGTGAAGTTCATGATTTAGCGTTTTGTTGTGGTCGGAAATGTACCACGACTTTTATTATGATTCGTGAGATTTCACATCTCAAAAATCTGGAAAATGTTATTTTTTTAAAGCTGTTGTATTGTTTGAATGGTATATGTGTCAGACTTCCACGCAAACCGAAAATTAACTATGCTCATTGCTAATGTTTTTGATTGTTGGCATCATATAACAGCCACTTACTAAATCGCTCAGTGGGTTGTTGCAGTGATTGCACAATTTCAAACAAGTATTCATAATAATTTTTGTGTAAAATTTTGCCTATGTTTGCGAAGTGCAATAATCAGAGAAACTAGGTGAGTGCGTTAACATCATCGTTTTTTATTTTGTACCGCGGTATGTTCTCACTGGTTATCGATGCCTATGGATTCACCGCGAACCTTTTGCCAAGCTACATCTCTTTTTCACCTTACAACCCATTGCTAGGCAATAAGTGACCTAACATTCTTGCTTTGTAAAAAGAGCCATCGAAAACGGACTTGCATTTAAGTTTTCCTCTGAAAATAAAAGGTGGTTTTCGTGTGATTTCTGTAGAATCGGATGTTATAAATTCAAACGGGAAGAGCTTGAACCGAATGCACTTGCATCGTCTTATTGGCAACTGTCAGAAGGTTTAATATTAAAGCATGACTTGCATGCAAACGTTTCAGCCATACTCACATTTGGAACAGGAAGCAAACATAACAAAGCCATGGATGGGACTATTCCATTGCAGACCATGGAAAGACCCTTAATTGTAAATGATCGTATAGCCCCTTATTTACTTTATGTTTCATGTTTCATTCCAATTTGAGTAGCGTGCTTCTCAACTTTTTGCTTCTATCGGTGGTCAGACTTATGATGGCAATGCATGTTTCTGGAATGTTTTGACTTTGACAACTGAACCCAGGCTTGAAACACATGTAAACAAATGTTCATCTAACTAACTCATATGGCAACAGTTCCCAGATTTCATTTCGCCGTACATAATGCATTATTTTACATTGAACCGACGGCTGAAGGGCGAAGGAAAAAGTCCGTTTGTGAGTTACTGTGAAGACTTTTCGCATTGTACTTAAGTTATCTGCAAATTGGTTTTCCATGTTATCCGCATTTAACAAATGGCGCATATTGCTACCGACCTTCAATGTTACGATGCTATCTTTTATTACACACTAATTCATATACTCCTTAGTTATGGTACTGTTTTCTGAAAGTGCAACTGTCATACAAGACTTCTACTGTGATCCAGGTGAAAGATGCAGTGCTGTTGTACTGTCACCAAAGTAAACTAAGCACAATATCGCTTAGGCAACGTACAGAGTAAATATGTAGATGACATAGTTGCAGTCTCTTCTGAAATTTATTGTAAATATGAGAAGACACATTAAGTAACTTCTAAAAAATTCTAAGGTTTCCATAAACGGTGAACGAAGCCTTTACTCTTGAGAAAATCGTCAAATTTGCTGTCTTTCCATCGGCTACGCAAGATAGACATCAAGAATGGCTCCCAACCGGCTCCCAACCGGCAAATGATTGCATTCTCACGTATTGCCCTTCAACTTTATATGTAAGATTCAAAGCGACCAACTTACGTTTGTTGGATATCTACTCATTTTCACCAAACTTTTGACAGTCGTTCATTATTCTGAATGTCACATGCAACATTTCCAATTTATTATGATTTGTGCAATGCGCCAAGCTGAATCCCAACATTTTCTCTAATGTACAACTCGCTGGTTATTTCCCAACCCTTAGTGATTCTGTTCATAATTAGACATCCATCGGCAAGCAGACACTAGGCTTCTACGCCAATGCAGACGGCTGCAAAACGAGACACCATTTTGAAAAGCTTTTATTAGCCTAAACGTTGATGTAGTAGAAACGGAACACTGTTGAATGCAAGTGGGCTCCGAACATTCGGATGGAATGATAATAGATGGTATTGTTAACTGGATGTGTTTCGCGTATATCCTTTTTGAGTGGGCATGCCGCACCCCCACTGATTTGTGAAACAAATTCGGTATAAATGAATGTTAGCTACACAATAGTGTTATGGAATTTACAAAAGCAGACAATCTGCTTCTTGTGGAGATGTGATGAAAACCCGAGCAATATATGAGTCGGGTGATACGTCTTTGCGACAAGATGTCTAGTTTGGATAGATTCAGCTTGTTGCAAACCAGACTTCGTAACTGCTTTTATATTTTGTTGTATACCATTTGCACGATTGCGATGAAACGTTATTAGGGATCATTCTCATCTAAGTTTCAAAGGCAAATTTGTAAACGATTAACTAACGACTGATAGATGTATTTGTTTTGTAAACTTTTTAAAACATCCCACAACATACCAACTTAGTACACGCCTCACCAGTGTGCAACCAATGAGGTTATACTGAGTTAACGCTTGACAAAACACGAAAAGTTATTCATTTTGAGATGCTTTCCACGTTAATTTCAACAGACGTACATGAGATGTGACGAAGTTCGTTCACACAGGCACAGATTATTTGATTTGGGAGTTGCAAACGCTTGCGTTCACCGTGTTATACGTCTCGTCTGAATCTTTGTCTCACTGACATTGTCGTCAACTGGAAGACCGTTGTAAGCAGCTGCGTTAAATAAAAATTGGTTGAACCATTAACATCTTGAAAATACGCGCGTCTGTAATTATTATATTTACAGCTGTCGGATTGCTTGATTGCTTCGAAAACATTGTTCGATTTTTCATCCAGCTTAATTTATATAATGTGGAACATAACTCGTTTCTGTATATTATCAGTGCTCATGAACATGCACGAACGTGAGTGGACCTACTATTTGTGAACACGGTTCCAAAAAACGGTACAAGATCGTCCGCAACAAAGAATATATATTTCAAGATTTCATCTTCTCTTATAATGTATCCATTTGCTGCCATCTTACGAAATTGATGTATTGCTCGGCCAGAAAGATCTATAAGTTAAACAAAACAAAGAAAATATTCCTACGAGTTTCTGGATACTGTTGCGTTCAAACTACGGTTATAATAGATGATAAAATATTTATAGACTGAAGCAAATATCAATGCTCGTTAAAATCAAAAGAAGCGTGTTGCTTGTTTTTGCAGCCATAAGATTTCCAAATTGAAACTGCCGTAAGCTTGCAACAATAGAAGAGTACACAGAAACGTATGGATTAAGAAGAAGATCGCGACAACACAGTATATAAGTGTATTATGCATAATGCGACAGCGTAACGGTACAGTATTTACGAAGGGCCAATATTTCTGTGGAATTTTTTGAATTGTGACAGAATGACTAATGATGTAATATGTGAAATTGATGAATTAATAACAAAATAAAAAATATTGTTCGTGTTTTTTATATAACTTTGAAGGATGACGGATTTTTTCGGATAGTGAGCATACTTAAGTTGCTATTTTAATATCATCATCCTAAATTAAAATGCATGTCTGAATTTTGATGATAAGGCAGCTGTGGCAATATTCACAGGAAAAATGTGCCAAATCACTGAAGACTTCATTCGTGCCTTATCTAGAGAACGGTCGCTACAGAGGTGATCAAGACCGTTACTGATTAAAATGTGAAGTTTGATTCAACCCTTAATCGTGAAACAATAAAACGATTGAAAATCTGTACTGTTTTTAGTGGCTCTTACTTGATTTACTAATGTGATTAGCAGCGTCAAGATACCAACGAAATCTTTCGGACAATAACTTGCGGTTGTTGTTCATTTCTTGAACTAAAACATATAGTAGGTTCTTTAAATCTACAGCAACTGAAGTTGAGTTAGAGTAACGGGTGTGTTAGTAAAATTATGATATTAATCAGTAGAGTTCCACACCAGTTGCTTCTCACTTGAACAGTGGCCAAAAGTAATCATAGACACTGTTTTCTATTAAGCTATATGTATCTGTTCCAAAAATGAGTGTCGAACTCCGGTACAAAATTTGCCGTTTTGGCCGCTGCACCAGTGACCACTTGTTGAACGTGATTGAATTCCTCTGTTCGAGAGCTCAGCCAGTATGACTTATAAGTGCTGTTCTGATTGTCAAATATTTTTAGGTAGGGGACATAACTTGTATATTTGTTTGATATCCCCATTAGTCAAACCCACATTTTATAGCAACTTCGTTTTCATTTTGTTTTCTGATAAAGTGCCATATTGCACACAAATTACCATGGATTTATTTGGTCGTACATGTGAAATTTGACTCTGATGTTTGTAGTCATTTGAGTCTTACTGACATGGCTACTTGCGTCCTTCAAATGGCGCTCTACCTGCATAATGTTCTTCCATATAATTCTTCTAGAACCGTATGGATCTGTCTGGCACCGGTGACTAGCTATCAACAAATTGAGGATTTTGCGTAGTTCTTCATTTCATCTTGAAAAATAATTGTTTGAAGCCACAACAACTGAATTTCCAGATTCTATTTGCAAAGACGTTAATTTACATTTGAATTACTAAACTGGCCTTCTATAAAAAAAGCTAAATCGTAAAAGTAACTCATTACATCCGTTTTCAAGCTGAAAACAAATAAAAGTTAGCAACTTTTATGCTACTTTATTCCTTTCTAAATTATTTCCCATTCATGCTGTAACTGATGAAGTACACTATTTCGGGTTATTGAGTAAGTCAATTTATAGATATTTTTCAACAAATTGATGTAGCTGAGTTGCATATAGAATTGATTGATTATTGCCTTTTGTACTCCTCATATAGGTGTTGATTATGTTTGACTACGAGCTGTTAATTCACGCGACAAACAAATATCTAACAAGCGTTGGTTAGAGGCATGTGACCGAAAGTGTGAATGCTGAACAAAAGTGATCCGAAATTAATGATCTCCGAAGTAAACGCTGTTGAAATGTTTAGTGAAATGTACATGTTTTGCGGTTACTTGATTACTATCCGTCAACAAAGAATTGAGCTGTGGTTTAGCAAAATGCGAGAATCGGTAACAAGCGGCTTGCTGCAGTTTCTTGTACAAGATTGTCCGCTCGGGCAAGCGTATGAAATTGCGGGATTCAGCTGCCTTTCATAAAGCAGATGAAGGCAACATTTGTCATTTACTTGATATATATATATATATAAAAACACTAATATAAGCGGAGTGCCTGCGGGGAAAATCAGTATTATTTCCAATGTTAGCGTCTATCGTTGATTGTTTAGTTTACAATGGCATCGTCAGGGTTTATAACATGAGACTTATTTTGCTATCAATCTTTGTGAAAGAATGCATGTTTTCTTGCGGTGTCACTTGCGTGACTGAAGTAAACATTAAAGCAATCATGATTATGCATTTATTTATATTGATTCAGCGCACGCCAAGAGCTAAATAAGTGAGCAAGTGTGTAATGTTTTACTTCGCTTAAAAACTTGGTAGATATCATTACAGTGACAGTCACCATAATTTCTATTGACGACGATGATTAGGTATTATTTTGTAACACAACTCGAAAGTAAAACAACAGTACTATACAGTGTAAACCTGTAAATTTGTGAAGGTCAGAATTGCTTGGTTTCCATTTTTCCAGTGGTTATTTGAAAAATAATACAAAGTTGTATACTACATTTTGTCGAAACCCGTCAGTTTATATTTATTCCGTATACAGAGGTATGTGTCGAGTGTTCAGCACCTCAACACTAGGTGAACATTTCAAGCAAACCTTAATGTGGGATACTTTTACTTACTTGGAAAACATTGGAAACTTTGTTTCACGGCACATGATATTCTCTGTCACAAAGTGACAGAAAACATTTCAATTACACCTTAACTGATGTTACGTTTGGTATATCTAATTAGCAATGCCACTCGCATACTGCTAGCATTAGTCGTCTAACATACGTTTGATGGACATGGCTGACATGTTTTGTTTACTTTTGTCATGTTATTGTTTTACTATTCCAATATCCTGTACAATTGGTTGAAACGTACGATTCGATAATATACGTTAAATGTTGTAGTGTCTAATTGGGTTTTGCGATCTTTATACGTTTGATAGTTATTCTATACAGCTCAATTCTAATTACAACAAAATGTTTGGAAAATTGAGTGTAGCAACACTATCATTAAGACGGTCTACAAAAAAATAATATAGAAGATACACGAAAATTTAACTTCACTCATTGAACTATGGTCGGGTACGATATATTTAAAACAGTTAATATAATAATTTCTAGGTGCAATCTAAAGCTCACTGATCAACATTTAATCATCATTGTGTTCCTTCTACCATTACACTTTTGTAGTGCAGAAGAAAAGGTTAACAGGTAAGCAAATATTTACCAAATTTAAACTAACTCAGAATAATAGCGTGGATGATGTGATAAAAATAGCCCCGACCCAAATTACCACTTTAAGTGTTGCTTAATGCGTAGATTACTAACAGTGGTTAACAAAGAGTTAATGACTTTGAGTTTACAATAAAACTACACAGTTTATACGCAGTCTTGCTATGCCTGTAGGTTTTTGATTTATCACGCCTATGGAAATAAGATAATCTGTTGTCTGCATTTTTACTTCACTCTTAAGTTTTATGCCTTTATTCACCAGGTGATTGAAGTACATTCATTCAGTTTTCTTAGTCTAGAATTCTACGCATATTTTCCGAGGTTACTACATCATCGATCTCAAACTAGTGACTCAAGCTGTGCTACACATGATATAGTTATAAATCTCAAATACATGCCTGTATTTGTCAAGTAGACCAAAGATTCTTTTATCAGTATCCAGCCGTACGTGATTCAACATATTTTTATGAACCCGTCCTTTCCCAAAACATATCAGGACCAAGCAGGATGTAGAAAAGTGAGTGACGCGTCTCTATTGCCGGTAGTGTTTGTAACGGTCATGTCATTTATACGCTTATGGCTTTCACAATCAAACGAAAGTTGTCACCAATTTAATATTTCAAGTCAAACGCCATATGTTTTTAATATATCCAGATATATACTTAGATATCCTATCGCATAAACTCATCCCGGCTTTTTCTCGAAGCATGCAGACAAGTGGTATATTTTGGTTTCGATCTCAGCAATGAGAACAGCTTTGTTCAATTATCCGTTCAATAATAGCTGGCAATTTACCCAGTTTATACGTTATATTAAGTTCGGTGATAGAAATTTACAAAACATCGGCTGCGTATGTTGGAAGATGTCTCACTACAGCGTACGTGTCAGTGCAGGGTAAAATTCGCTTCGATAAGCGCCGTCATTCCGGTATGCAGATTTTTTGAACTACAACTATATGGCGGTGCGCTTTAGTTTAGGTACTTTACACTAGACTTTGCCAGACTTCTAGTGTGGCTGCAACATGATCCGACCTAGACGTGTAATCTCTCCATGGATGGTTGAATTCCACAATAAACTCAAGGCCTTCCACCAGTTGGACAAATCGCCCGCTGCTTTCCGACTGTAGCAATGGATGTAAAATGCTGTTTGACAAATTTAAGCAGAACGCTTTTGCAAATAACTCGATGTATCAGTTTGCTCTCTCATTGAGACCTTTGTAGAATAAGTGAGGTTGCACGTTCATCTAGATCCAAAAGTGCATGAGCGTAGTTGTTGAGTAAAAATGTTGTTGGAATAATTTGAAGTCGTACGGTGACCGGTAATGTTCTGCTACTAAAGGGCACACTGCACATCGCGTTTTAGTACGTAAGTAATATATGCATACAAGGTTAAATATATCGTCTGTTATGATACATAAATCGTCTATACGGAATTATCCAGCACTGATTGCCATCTTGGTCACAGGGATATTTTATACCTCAACGTTAAGAAAGTTGCTGATCTACTGACAACAAGCAGAACAAGGTTTAGTCCTCGTGGTTGCACGGAGGATTACCAAAAAACGGAGTTGTAATGTTGAAAGCCTAAAAGTACAAGTGGTTTGTGGGGCGATACATTTCAATTTTAAACCATGCATCTGAAATGTATTAAATGCTTTATGTGAAAATTTACTTACGTGGAAAAAAATTGGAAGCGTGATTTTGATTTTTCCCTGACCTTTCGTAATTATCTTTCAAAAACTTTTAACAACAGCTGCAGTAAACCCAAGTAGCTGGTACATCCACCGTGATCGCTAACAATGATAAGGTTCTTTTGCAAGTTTCGTAATGTTCATTATCAAACAAACCACTTTACGACAGATAGGAGTTCGTATCATGTAAACTCCATTGATGTCGTGTGCATATTGCTTGACACAGCAATCTCATTTTCAAAACCCGTTTTTGTTACAAAAATAATGAGCCCCACATAGAAAGATTAGTAAAAAAAATAGGCGAGGCGGATAAAGTTCACTGCTTTCATTGGTTAGAGTCTAAACAACACATGCAATGATTGCAATGCAAATAAAATATAATTTATGCATTCAATTCAACCTTTTTGCAATTTTTCCAAAGTACTGTGATATGTAGTAGAAAAACTATCAATTGTCACAACACCGATAGTAGACAATTTTCACATAGATTGAACATCACCCACAATTGACCACAGCTATCGCATTCGCATAGACATTCCAGTCGGTCCCTCTCAAAAAGAAGCACTAGACTCACAAGCGAAAGTGGTTGAGTGTTCACATATGATAATTCGGTCGTGCCTAACGTGAGGTCAATGGCGCAGTGGTAAACACGGTTGCCTCATGAACAGCGTGGCCGTGGTTCTGGTCTCGGCAATGGCGAGGATATGCACTTCTGACGAGCTCTGATGAGAACGAAACTCGAGTCTACTGCTTCTTTTCGAAAGAGGTCGACTGGATGGTCTATGGGAATGCGACAGCTGCGATCAATTGTCAGTGATGTTCAGTCTATATGAAAATCAAAATTCCCTACTACTCATCACTATACACTGTGAGATCTCAACTTACTTCAGTTGTCCTGTATTTATCCTGACAGTTCTGTTCACTCGTGATAGTATTTTCTGTGACCTGCTTATAGAAAGTGTATATATTTTCAAAACCTTTATGATTTGATCACTTCGTTGCAGTTGCACTGTAGTAAAAATTTGAAAACGTCCCACAATGAACCTAAAATGCACAGTTAGAAGTTTTAATTGCAACACATTGAAAATGCAATGTAAACAAATGTTCATGTACCTGCTGCTTTCGTTTCACTTTCGCAATTCAAGTGCAACGATTGAGGAAGCTGAGTAAGTAACCCTGTGTTTCTTGGTTTCTTTAATCCACAACTTTAAAATATTGTATCCCAAAACGCTTGTTAACGTTTAGTCGTTTGCTAGCAATTTTGTGATTCTGAACTCATCTAAGATGAACTCTACCGTGATATGCTAATTTATTAAAAGCCAAAATCTACTCCGTAAGATGTCTTGGAAATGCAGTATACTGCAAAATGCACAGGTTATTGCGCGCACGGAATATTCCAGGTATATCGAGAGAGGAGTTATTACAGAAGAAAGCATGCAAGTAAAAGTTCAGCGATAAAAGAAGAATATAGATGTTGATTTGGTTACTTGATGAAGACTATTCTGGGCTTGCACAAATTACCAAATGCGGTGATCAGTGAACCTTCCTGAGAGGTGACATATTTTTGCAATTGGTTTTTCAGCTAAAAACAAGCAACTGACTTTTCAGTTGCTTACTTGAAAACTGTCACAATTTAATAGTTTACTCATTATTTGGACTGTAAGAAAAACTGCAAAATACTGGCTAATGTTGGCTCCAAACATTTTACTTTTTTAAAACTGTTTCGGTAAAAATATATCTTTGTGAAATCCATTTTGTTCATGAAATTAAATGTAGACTTCGCTGATATCTGAAATTGAAAATGTTGTCAATATTATAAACGTCTCATTTCTTGATTTATTTCAAGGGCCATGAGTTACTTGATACAGTGAGTATCTTGAACGGTCATACTTTTGTTCACATACCACTAACTACAAAATATTAGTGCGTAACGTTTTTTAGTGCCTTGCATTTAAAGTATTATAACGTCCTAAAGCATTGGTTTTACTTTAACTCTGCTTTGAGGCAGCTATGCACGTATTGACCTTCACCACCTAACTGCAAATCATCATTGTACGATTTTCTTTGTAGGGATAATTGTGACCATGATATTTTATGCAGCATTCGATGTTTTACACGCCAATAGTTTGAAGTTGACGTAAGGTAGAGCTCGTTTACCAAACAACGTATCCCCGGAAGAATTACATTTGTGATCGTTTTAACTTGAACAGTATAGCTGACATTCAGAGTGATATTAATAGTTATTCATGCACGGTATGTGTTTTACAATAAAATGATTTAAACAAACTGAATCGTGATTCTGTGTGTTATTTTCAAATTATGGAATTATGCAGGTGGTTTGTAATTTACCATTCAATTTTTGATCGAAGGGCAACAAACGAGGCAGACTAGTGAGCATTATTCTGTACTTTTCTTGTATCACGTACCAGGAAGATTAAGTAAAAATTACATATGGCTATGTAGCAGCAGATTACCGGGGCTCGTCTCCAACGTCAGTTTGAGAAAATAGCATGAACCACTGAAATGTCACCAAAATTAGATGTCAATCGTTGAACAGAATTGATGGCGAGTGGATGGACTGGACCAAACAAGGTCATTGACCTGATAGCCCCAGGCTACTCATGAGTACATGCGCTGCTCCCAAATGTGCCCCATTCTGAAATCCACACGTCCTTGTCTCGATGAGGTTCCAAAAAGCAAGAAACAGCTTTACCGTTGTAAAGGCTTGTTGAACGCTTGTAAAAGCGCTTGCAAATACTGCAAGCGTTTTGCACAACGTTACCACATCACACTGAAATATTTATAATACCCACCCTTTGAGAGTAACGTAAATTTGAATGTGGCTCACACCATTTCTTTTATTAGTTTTGTGGCCAACCATTCCTTCAATAATATAATAGAACTTTACTGGGAAACGTTTTCATTGCTCAGCAGAAACCACGTCGCACCGGAAAAACCTTTCACATTTTCGTGACAAGGCGATCGTCGATGTGCCTCTTTGTTCTAGTGTGCAGTCCAAACATAAAAACGTTATCCTAATAAGCAATAAACCAGCTAATTCAACACACCAAAATGGAACAACTGGTTCTGCCTCTCTTGTAATGAATAACTAAATTCTATCGTGCTAACTTAGTAAACAAGTTTGCTGAATGCGTTGTGTTAGTCTACATTTTTCCGAACATATAAATGCCTACACACTGCCTATCACTTTTATATCTTTCCGCGTTGCTATATTATTTTCACTTCTATGTTATTACACTTTTCCACTGGAACACAGCTGATAAATTTCTTACATTCATTATTATGGTATAATTCTCATTGTTACTTTGCCTAGTTTATCGTTTTAATGACTGCACAATCATCACTCAAAATTTGAGTTAAACAATTTACAAAAATGTTGTATAATCTTTGGGCGTTCTGAAAACAACACCCTGACTCTCAAGTAACGTGGTAAACAAACACTGTATATTATGTGGCCGATCCTAAATTATATAGCCCAATTGAGAGAAATTGTTGAGGAAACTACAGTTTGGTAATTTGGAGTTAGAATTATTATATATGCGTGCTGTCAGAAGATCTATGAAAATTAGTATTCACGCAGACGTAAATGTACTCTATCAGCGTTATGGTAGCTGTTATTAACTAGGATTACTTAGCACATAAATACAACGGGAGAAATACCCAAATAAGTCAGTTTTGGCACTTCGTTGCGGAACGATCCATACAATCTGCTGGATTTCATAAATGTAAGGAAAAATCCAATCATTATCTTCAAGGCTGTCACGTTTACCATTTCCCAAGTGCGATAAATGACCTTTTTCGGTGAGAGTTACGACATAAATTTCGTTGCCAAACTTCGTTGATTTTGATTCACACTGATGACATTGCTGCACAATCATTTCACTTTCATAGTTACATTTCTCTAATAATTCACGTGTTATGCAGTAATATGTCAGTCAATATAATCGCCTGAATATCATAACCAAAAATAAACATCCATTTATCCGCATTCCACTACGACTGGGTTTATCTACACGAGTAACATGACCATAGCTAACGCAGGCTGCCTAATATTTTGGCTGTGTCATGGATGATGAAGATGCAAATGTGACCGTAGTTTAACATCATATGCATCGGCAAACTTTCAACAATACACAAGAAAAACACGCCCTTACTGTCTTTTCGCACACAGTACAATTTACTTAGTTAAAGACTCTACCAATCAAGCTTGCTGATGCAATAAATTTGATCCATACTCTCATGAGTGTGTCATTTATTGAAGTGTGAAAACAGCCTTATGAAATGTGTGATTACTGAAAAATAACATGATAACTAGGACTTCTGGTAGTAACTCATAATTATACTTTCATACTAAAGTGGAATTGAGGAGAAAAAGTAAGCAACACACTCTAGTTTAGCTTATTTTACTTTGATTTCACAATGATTAGCAACCTATCCAATTACAAATAGTAGGGATTTGCTCGAAGCAAGCTTTGCAATACTCAGACTAGCGTATAAAAAGTATAGTCGGAAGTTTCTTTCAAACACTACGATTAATTACAACACACTCTAGTTTAGCTTATTTTACTTTGATTTCACAATGATTAGCAACCTATCCAATTACAAATAATAGGGATTTGCTCGAAGCAAGCTTTGCAATACTCAGACTAGCGTATAAAAAGTATAGTCGAAAGTTTCTTTCAAACACTACGATTAATTACTTCATACATTTATATAGTGATCGGAGTACTCAACGAAATAAAAGGCGAAACGCCTGAAAATCATTGGTAACAACATGAGAATGTTGCTTATCTGCACCACATTTAAAGTAACTGGTTCATGCTGAACTCAGTTTGTAAGTGAAAGTGAAATAGATCAAATGTTTTGGGGCGACAAATATGGCATGTGAAAACTAACAGATAAACGGAAATCATAACGTTACTGAGTGTAGGAAACCCTAATTTACATCATTTTAATTTGTAGGTTGTGTTTTGACCTAGCTGTGTAGATTAATTTCTGCACAAATTGCACATGGATCACGTAATCCATTGCTAAGTAAGTGTATAAAATGAACCACGCTGACTACAAACAGTGCTTTAAAATCTCGTCATCCACTTGGCTCTTGCAATGAGTACATTGCTAAAACAAACAGCCCTAATAAGTTTGTGGAATCGATGAGTATTCTCACCTTGATAAACAGAGCATTTACCAGCAAATTGCTTAAGATTCATCAGTCAAAAAAATCAACTTATTTTCACGAGTACTGCAACGCTTCCTATCGAAGCTCTTTCTATCGCCGAATGCCATTTAGATAAGGCAACGAAATATATGTTGTATACACCCATCAGCTTGTATCCGCCCACCAATCTGCTACTCTGTTTCGGATCAACCATAATATTGTTATACTTAGAACTAGGGCCGATTGCAAAGGTTATCCAGAAAGAATATCAATAGAAACTAGTGCCCATGCAAATAAGATATACAAAACGAGTGGCTGGACATCAAAAACAATCGCACGCCATTACGTGGAAAAACATTTTCGATCATCCCCTGATTCACATTCAAGGCATGAACGATAGTGCAACAGTGGGAGTAGAGCGCTGTAAATGCGACTGGATTTACGGGCTTACGCAACTGCCGTTTTTATGTAACGTATAACAACCACCAGTTTACCGTTGTCAAAGCAACGTATCCAATGTGGATTCACCTTAATTGTACCGTGACGAAACAAAATCTACATGTATACCAGCCAGGCATAGAACCACTGAAAAGCTATTGCGGAAATTAATCGCGATTTTTAACGAATTTTAACGCCGTCTGTCCTACAGAGGGAAAGAGAAGATGAAGGTATTGGAATGCACAAGGTAGGTTCGCCAGCTTTTATTATTTCTAAAGTTCTACCGGAGAATGCCTTAATCCCCCGTTCGTAGTAGTCAAGACAAATGTTGTAATGAAGGACATGAAATTATAGACTGCAAGCGAGAAAATTCCATCGAACTGGAAATCAAGAAAAAGAAGGGAATTTACGCCATCGATTATTCCATGAGACCAAGGTGATTCAGCTGACACCGTGGAAAGATTGCAGGCCAATGGGAAAGAAAAACATGAGGATTGGCAGCGAAAGACGTTGAAATCAAGAAGAAAGAATATAAGCCAGTGCGAAACCAATCAAAAAAACAGCCACAAACGGAAATATGAAGTATTATTAATGAAGACGAAGACAGCGGACGTCGAAAGCAGCGAAAATCGACAAGGTAAATTATACATCAATGGAAAAACAATTCATTCAAACATATATCCACCGTGATTGGGCCAAGGTAGTACACTCCACTGTGTATCTATGATACCACCACACCACATTCCAGCAAACTGGGATTAAATGAACGCCTGGTCGGTTTGCCCAGCAAATAACAACGATCATTTATAGCACTATGTTATTGCAAATCAAACAGAAACCGTGTCTAGTAGTGGAGGGAATAGCGTCGGAAACAGTGTGGTTACCTGCATAGCACCAATATGTACGTTGGTGCTTCCCATCGCTAACATCTGTTAATCCGTTACTCCGCCACGCTCGTTGGTGGATACGTGACCTGAACTACTTATTTTGGCATTTGTCCTCTCATCTCCTGACTTCCGAATATGTGTAGATCCCCATGCGTCATATATATGCCATGTAGTATCCTTCCTGGACCCACGTTTCTGGACGGTACAAGGTGGCATTTCGCACTCGTCGTTTGATTTGACTAGAAAGCAATTAGCAAGGTCAGTCTCGTTATTCGTCGAGACCAAGACTCTCGTCTTGTCTATTTGAAAACGGAACATTCGACTCCCCTCAGGCGCTGCCTGATCCGTTGCAGATTCAGCGTACTAATCCGGGCCTATTGAACAGACGGAAATACGCCTACATTTCGAATAAGTTACCTTGTGTGTCAGACATAAGGAAACACACTTGTCACCCTTCTCAATCTTCACGCATTATTTGCAGCGTGACTCGAATTGATGTATTTTCATCTGGGTCCAATGTTCACCTGATGCTAGCCAAAGTGTGCGGATTACTTCCGTCCGAACAATGATGACTTCCCTAAAAGTTGCTTACCCTGGCAACTTCATATACTCCTATATACGGCAAAATCTTGCAGCTTTCGAATCTATGTATATTTTGTGAGAATCCAACGCAGTTGCTTCATTGACAAAAGTTTGAGATATCTAGTTCTCGTTCATTTAATTCTTTCGTTCTTGCTGCATATGTACGACTTGTGTCATCTTTTACTCGTCAAATTTCTCATATGAATGCATTCGAGAATACAAGTTGCGTGTGCTGAAATAAATTTTGCTATTATTCTTCTTTATTCGGATTGTACGCATCAAGTGATAGACCTGATAGACCTCCACAGGTTTGTCCACACACCCTTGAATCCGAATATAAACGAACGGAAGTTGAACATTCCGAATTGGCACAGCCGTTCGCTACTAGCTACTTGACCCAGTTTCCAACTAATGTTCGGGCTCTTCCAATATCCTAGGCTCAATTCTCTGCAACCTATGACCAACATACTAGGTCCGGTCATCGAACGAGTGAGACTAAACAAATAGATTCGCTTATGGCCATTTGATCAGTTATCACAATTCTGTACTTGTAAGACTCTGACACAATATCTACAAGCTGGTCTGTGCAGGAATTATGCACACTGTATATTTGTTATGTTTTGTGTATATATGAAGCTGTATTCATGCTCACAAAATGTGGTATGACATATTACCTGGCAATTTTCAAGAACCACGGTGAAACCGAACGCGTGAGTTACGACGTTCATTTTCAATCGAATTTTATCAAGTTCTCCTGCATTATGCGTAAGCTATCCACGCTTTCTCTGACCCAATCGATTGGCTCTTATGTTACTTGTTAAAACGATTTACTCAGTCATTGCATCGTGCCAAGTCATGTGTTATTGACTGTCCATAAACTAAACACTATCCGATGAGTCTTGAAGTCTGTAAATAATATTAACGATAAATACACTTTTTGACATCAGTATCTCACGCGGCCTCTGGTACAACAAATTGACAGAATATGCTGCTACGTAAGATGGAACTAGTATTATGAACCTCCGATAAACGCCTCAACGATTACGTGCATCAGACATTGAGAGGCTTCTAATTATTTGCGAATAGTGGAACTACAATCTGATTCTGATTGGCCTGAAACCCGGGAAGATATTCAAGCTGACATTATCTCGCACACACGAAAGTGAACTGCTTGGTTCGCCTTTATCCCGACAACTGGTGCATATTTTCAAACCCTTGAATTCATAAACACAACCATATACGAGTCGGTTTATATACAGTAGACAATTTCACAGCAAACGTTTCCAGCACCGAAGCTGTTAAACACATGATATTTCTCACATCTCATCATACATACATCCACCCTGATTGGGCCAAGGTAGTACACTCCACTGTGTATCTATGATACCACCACACCACATTCCAGCAAACTGGGATTAAATGAACGCCTGGTCGGTTTGCCCAGCAAATAACAACGATCATTTTTAGCACTGTATTATTTTAAATCAAGCTGTTACCGTTTCTTCTTCCTATGGAATTTTTCCGGCTTTTTTTCCACTCTCTTTCTTTTGGTTCACCTTTCTTTCTACTGTTGTTTTTTTCTTCCTTCTCCTGGATTTGTTTCTCTCGGTATCTTCCTTCATTCCCTCCTTTTTTTTCGTTTTTCTCTTCCCAATCTCTTCTTTTTCTTCCTTCTTATCCATCTCTTTTTCTTCCTTCCTTTCCACTGATTTTTCCGTTTACATTCCACCAGTCCCACTCCATCCTTATTACTTTTTTCTGCTATATTCCACAACGTGTTTGCATATTCACCTCATATCTTCATTTCATTTCCACCACCGAAGCACACATGTTATTGATAATCTTACCTCGGCTGACAAGACTCCACCGTTTTTTAGCTGTTTTTTGGGTGTCTTATTCCAACACTCGTTCGGATATTCTTTCATACACTCCGATCGCGAATCAGTCGGAACTAAATCTAAATTTCCGTGTGTTGTCCGGCACTATACTTTCCGTTCAGCCAACGCTAGCGTTTCATATTCGAGCTATTTCTGATAACATAAAGTGTTCCACCGTGTTTACCCTACGGATGATATGATCAGCATGGCGGAGTACCCAACAGAATGCACAGTCTTAAATTTCTGCTGCCGGTCCTTCTGATTTATAATAACTTGTGACCCTATTTATGATCTTTTATTATTCTCGTACTAAAAACCGTTGAATATAGTCACCAGACAGACTGAAGTACAAAATTACATTAACTTCAAAATGAATGTGAATCAAAATAATTTTGTCTCTTTTATGTTACAATAAAAGGCCTGTTCAACTTAAACGTACAATCAGAGCAGTCGCACACTAACCACCACATCACCCCCAAAGACTTCAATCCTCATTTCTTCCCAGGTTCTGCCCGAGACAGCAGCGTGATGAACGATCTAGTGATATCTGATTCGAAATATCCATGGAAACTCTGTGATAGTTTGCGCCCAAAAAAGCGACATGGAATTCCTCCGAAGACCATATTATGTACTAATCGGTTGCGAATTCTAAGCACCCTCAGTGTTTTAATGAGTTTCACATCAACAATAAGGTAGTTAAATATGAAACAGTTTGATGATTTAATCATAATCCAAGGTTTAAAAAGGGCTTATGTGAGGAAATAAAAAATAGCAGAGACTCAATTCAGTGGAATCCTCCACCAGAAATGTTAAAAAATTTCTGAAACAAACGCGAGGGACATAGATATACAGGAAAGATGAAAATCACGTCGATCTGATTATTATGAAAGCTGGTTCTTAGGTAAGTTTTATAAGGTCCAGTTATACACATTACAGCGGTGATACGTAGTGCATTACTTGTTGAGATTTGTTGGATTTATCGAAAGGTCTACGTAGTTGATACCATCACTTGGCAGCAGGCAGGGATCATGACCATCTTTCACGCAGTCTCTCAGAACAGGTGTTTACTTCGTCCGCATTTCAAGGCATCGTAACAGTGTACGTTTCAAAATAAACCATTGACGTTTACTCATTACATTTTTACCCCACTCTTTACAAGTCATTAAAAACGTGTCACCAGTTTTTCGCAACTGTGTCATCGCGTTCCCATACTAGTGATTCGGATTCTTTCCAAATTTGTAAATAAAGCAAAACACACTAAGAAATATTAGCAACGAATTTCCAGCTACCTTTTATCACTTTCCATTTTATGATCACACTGCGGAATCACCGTGCGATATTGATTGTGCGATATCCAGCTGTTTGCTATCAGCCCTTGATCGTTATTATGACAGTGAGACATTAAAATTTGAATGACAGTCATGTGTATTGTAACCTAGTAAGCAGAATCATCATGGATATCAAAGGATCACGATAACAAATGTGTACTTCCCCTTCTACACTATTTGCTCCTTTACAACTTAATCATATGTATTCATGATGTCTTCTGTTGTCGTTTTTAGTGGATTAATGTTTCATTAAAAGGTTCACCGGGTTATATTTTATCTCTTACCAAAGAGCGTACGACCAAAGTGATTGGTGAGTTTCTACCATTTTACACATTTCCAGTTCAATAGCTCTTAAGTTCATTTTGAACAAATTCATGCACCATGATCCTTGATACTCACTCTCAAACGGACGGCTGGTTTCATCCTTGTTTGAACTCAACAACCATTCCGCGATGCACTGAGTTTCTTTCCAAAAGCCGTGGTGACAAACTTGAATTCATGTCAGATGCATACATATATTTCAACTCTACTTATTACATAAATAGCCTTTCAGTTTAAATTGTATTCGATCACCTTTATGCAACGTCAACGACCCTTATAAAAATGTTATGTAAACTTCGCAACAAACCTTGGAATTATAAATGATCGCATGTGAGCAAATGGAATGAAGTAAACGGTTCGACCTGAAATAATGTCCCAGGTAACGGTTATCTTGATTCATTCGCAAAATGGATGGTTTTGATCACTTCAATCAATTATACTTGTGTATTGTATGAAAAAGGTTGATAAATCTCAGGATTTGCTCACCATTATCTTCATCGTTTCAGGCGATATGCGGATATCATTATCGGAAAAAAATACCATGAACCCACCATGGCCTATAGATGGTCGCTTAATTAAAAGTATCTGAAAGCATTTTGCTTCTCTCAGCATATTGCTAAATTTCGCTATGTTGTGGTTGTTTGCAAACATTATCACACATACACAGTACAAAGCGTTAACGAGTTTTCCAATAGTGAGTCCATCAATACTGTGACTAAGCCTAGGCAAATGATAGAACAAACCTGTCTTTGTATTCGGTAACAATAATGACACCAGTGATTTTTTCTGCATAAACAATAAGCTAGTTTCTAACTCTGTATTCAGCAATGAAATTTTTTCTTTGTCATTTTGTGAAGTTCATTGAATGGAGCAAACCAACCGGTAAGCCAGCCAAATATTTTTAATAACGATCGTTTGTTTCACAGTTTAATTTCGGGAATTATGGATGGGCGTTAGCACTTCCGCTTGCGCTTTACTATCAAGGAGCAGTATGAAATGGATGTCAGCTGTGTGAGTTCAAATCCTGTATCAGTGGCGTATGATTGTTCCGGGGGCCAAGTGGAAATATTTTTGTATGATTTGTAATTTTCATTCTACATAAATACTTACTTTACTTCGCATTGCGAAGAGTGTGGAGGACTGTGCACTCAATGGTTACGCAACGTGCTTGAGGTTTTTCCGTTTACAAGTCTGTCACTTTGATGATTATTTTCCTCATAGTCCCTGTCTATGTGTAAGCAAAACGGTTACGGTTTGACTCAGTGGAACATTCTTTTATTTTGGTTATTCACTACAAATTCGTGCATCAAAGATGATCGGTTGTTGGGTAAAATTGTTTTACACAGACCAATGTATGATCCTTACTTGGTTAATACACCCGATATATCTAGCCCTACATGTAGATAATAGTTTGAGTAGCTGTAATAAAATGGTTTCTGGTAACGTCCGTGAACTTCGGAAACAAAGTATCGTGATGTCTTCTTGTAAACCCGCACATTAGAACCAAATGCAGTCACCTTAAGCTTATCGAGTTTAAACGTGCCTTATTTCTCTGGAGAGACAAAACTCTTACTTACCAGACCGCCGACTGTGTTTGTGCTGCTCACGATTTCCCAATTAGGACAATGGGTGTACTGTCTATTCACACCAATCTACTCAACTGAACATTACAGTCTCCGGTTTGCAATGTCTGAAATCATAAAACTCTAAAGGGTACCTGCATGGTACACCATATCGTTTATTCTGAAAAACGAAATCCGCCACAAACCGCGTCCTTATAGTATTGTGCAATCCGTATTGATTTGTTGAAATATATCATCGATAAGACCAATTTCTAACCATAAGTTAGATTCTGAGCATCAAAGATTAATACAGAATTGCGATCTTTTTCTGCCTTAACGAAACTAACAGACCAAAGAGTTCTAAGGCTATCATTATGACTGAAACTTTAAAAAGAATTAACACTGGATTATTAGATACAGTTTACTGTATCAGAGCATTCTCGGTGGATGCAATTGGTTATACAATGTCTTACAGACGAGTGAGCTGACGCCTAGCTCATATAACTTGCAACCCTGAGGAAACTTGCCTTTACAAACAACTTGCGGAGGAAGTTGCTTTTTTACCTTTGTAATTACTCACCAAGGATTGGTGAGGGATTTTGGTTCATGTTAACCGTGCATCATTCACAAACGATCGTAACCACCGCATTTTCGTAGAATTTGAAGACAGCCACATTCCCACAAAGCTCATTGTGCCCTAGTTCCGTTGTTGCCTGGACCAGTCAGTATTGTATGTCCTTCTCACCATCCTAACTAGAACCACAGAAACGTTTTCGCGAGACATCCGCATCGTCAACGTTCTATCGACCTCAGATACAGTTTGGTTGGATAGGCATATGCGCGCACACAGCCACATTCGGTTGTGAGTAATCTTCAGGTGTCACCATGCGGACGTAATAACTATCCTGGCAACTCCAATCAATGACCCCAAGATACAAATTTCTCTCCAATTTGAAATCACGACAATGACCAACTTTTAAGGCGATATTTTGATTGCCGGCGAGTCGTAGAAGATTCTGGATCATATAAATTGAGCACCGCTCATATTCTTATGTGGTTGGGGGTTTATGTATGATAATTCACTTCTGTCTAATGTAAAGCCAATTGCGTAGTAGTGAACATGACTGATTAACAAAGCGTGAACGAATTTCCCCTTATGATTGTGACAAATGTATAAACGAAGCGAGTATTGATTTCTGGTTACGGCTGTGACAATGACAAAGTAATGACAAGCTCCAACAGGAGCGCAGCATTAGCATGATTGTTTTTAATCATATTTAATATGGAGCATTAAAATGTGCGCACATTGTTGAGATAAACATATTACCACTGCTACATTCATGCAAATAAGATTAGTCCTGTATATATTGTCGAACTAGACACTTGTAAGTTAGGAAAATACCACTACAGAATCTTTGCTGCTTGGATATGGTTGCCTAGTTGTTACTTGGAAGAAGTCGAGTCACTTACTTCGCAAAAGTCTGCTGGATGCTGTACCTCTATGGGGGCTTGGCCAAAGATCTAGCTTGATCAAGTGACGTCGAAAGTATAAGGTTCTGTTTATATGGACGAAGTAGAAGTTGACATAATTTTTATCTTTAATATGCGAACGTTCACAATTTGACTGTGTAAGTGTTTTTATTCCGGGTGGAATCGCCGACTAGCCACAATAACTTTTACAACCGGGAGTGAACACATTTTGTTGAATGGTTCCGGGAATACATGCTGAATTATCTCAGGTTTCAAGGTATTCTTCATTGAAACGTGTGCAATCTTCTTAATCGTTTTGTTATAAAATAAATCTCACGCGTTTTAAAGGTGACTGTAAACCATGTCCGAGTGGGTATCGCTAACGACTGTTAACGACAAATATCTGGTGAAAACTGGTATGGCTCTACTGGGACAGTTATTACACGTGTCGCTATCGACATTGATAAGATAGCAAGATTGCTATCCTGTACCAGCCCAAGATCAACCTTGCATTTTGGTTCTGTAAGGTTTTGTTTTGTTGAAGTTTACAGATGTGTC